>SMSR01012634.1:0-10123 GCA_019453355.1 Ceratina japonica
GATCGTTTGCGAGATATTCGGAAGTTTCCAACTCTCAGACGTGATATCTGCGTAGATAGAAGTAAAAAAGGGATAACCATGGCTGATAATCGTCAAATGTATTTCTGAGTAAGTTTTACATCTAGGGTTCACGGAATAGAACTTTTTTCATTTGATGTAACGACCACTTGACTACCCAGATAGAATTTCATGATCTTTGTGAGATATAGAAATTACTTCATCAAAAATTAGAAACATTGTGCCACAAATTTATGCAGACAATTTGTGATCATTAATTGCTGCAAATATGATTTATACTGGGTGTTCCCGGATTAAATGGCCAAACTTAAAGGATAAATTTAGGACCCCAAAACAAACAAAAATTTCCTCTAGAAATATGCTCGCAAACGTTTCTTTCAAGAGCTATTGACTTCTGACGTTACAGAATTATAGGAACGAATAATTTCAAAATANACTAGAGTACATACATAATCTAATAATAACTCGAGAAGCTAATGAATGAAGCAGGTCATCGAGAGATTAAAATACCGGAATAATTAACATTTAAAAAAGTTGTCTTAATATATCCAATTTTTTATCTATGCTTTAATATAAACAGTTTCTCAACGATGGCGTAGGATAGATTTATTTATACTCGAGAACGCTCTTGCTGAAGGATAAAAAATTATGCTATAATGGATAACTCTTCTTATAAATAATTTGAATTCTAATCTGGATTTCATTAAAACTTTCTATATAAATAATTTTCCGATAAAGGAAGCTTCAAAACATTTAAAATCTGACAATCTTTTATCATGTTTTCATGTATATGTAGAAAATTTCATGAAAAATTCAATTTAACTTTCACCGATATTTAAATAGGAGGCTTATAACGAACAGTAATGGCAAGGAATGCGAAGCAAGATTGGATTAGCTTTAGTCTCCGGTCAAGCAGCGCGTCCAATCACTCTCAAATATAATGTTTTTTACTATATTTCGTTTCTGCACCGAAAGCAATAGCGAGATTCCCGAAGGGGACGATGGCCAAATTAGAGAAATAGAGACAGACACTTGACAGATAATGTACAGCAATAAAAGCCGTACTTTCATTTCACAGAGTGTGCAAGACTTCGGACGGACGTGACCCGGGTCCGAATGTCGTGACAAAATATTTAGTATCGAAACATTTTATACGGAACAATTTCAGAAAAGTATCTAACGAACTAAGCAAAATTCACAACTTTTCCTCATCCCTCTTTCATTTCACTCCATTTTCATATTTCACAAGTTATACTTTTGAGAAATCAAAAGAATATTGAAGAATAAATAAGTCATGAAATTAATTTAAATCTTATTAAAAACATCAGTAATATTATATCAGAATTTTTGCTTTCGCTGCGTCACTCCTCCACAGGCAAGTAATGAGTACAATAAAAACTAAAAGAAAACGTATTTCAGGAAATTGGAACAGGTAGCTTTAGTCTCGTTCCCTGCACGTTTAGCGTATGTTATCCCAACAATTTACTCTAACATTCCGTTTCCATCAGTTAACCAATTCAATTTACCTCGAATTCTGTTTCAATTGCGATAAAGTGCAGGGGAATACATCCTCCGCGGCATTTAAGTGTCCACTATCTAATTCCCGGCTTCTGTACCCGCGCCCGGATCCATCGCAAGATCATTTACTCCAACAATTGGATTCGCATTATCTGCATGGATCCAAAGAGCGACTCGTTACCACTGATAGCCCATGGATACAATTTTTTAAATTATCTCCTCAACGTGGAAACATTTTCCCTGATCTCTTTTCATTCGACGGAGAAAGAACTCGGCAGAATCAAATATACGCACTCTTATCTGCACGCGCGAGGATCGTTTGCGAGATATTCGGAAG
Organism: Ceratina japonica; assembly: GCA_019453355.1. Lineage (NCBI taxonomy): Eukaryota > Metazoa > Arthropoda > Insecta > Hymenoptera > Apidae > Ceratina > Ceratina japonica. The sequence continues at coordinate 1,874 of SMSR01012634.1, forward strand.
TTTCCAACTCTCAGACGTGATATCTCCGTAGATAGAAGTAAAAAAGGGATAACCATAGCTGATAATCGTCAAATGTATTTCTGAGTAAGTTTTACATCCAGGGTTCACGGAATAAAACTTTTTTCATTCGATGTAACGACCACTTGACTACCCAGATAGACTTTCATGATCTTTGTGAGATATAGAAATTACTTCATCAAAAATTAGAAACATTGTGCCACAAATTTATTACGCAGACAATTTGTGATCATAAGTGTTCCCGGATTAAATGGCCAAACTTAAAGGATAAATTTAGGACCCCAAAACAAACAAAAATTTCCTCTAGAAATATGCTCGCAAACGTTTCTTTCAAGAGCTATTGACTTCTGACGTTACAGAATTATAGGAACGAATAATTTCAAAATAATAAATATATTTCTACTGCTTTTTAACTATAGTAATAATTACTTTTCAGTAATTTTTTTAATGCTTTTTAATTATTAAACGTTTTGCTCAAATTGATGACATCCAGCTCGGAGGCAAGCATTGCACCTATCGGCGACAGAATGAGTGGCTGATCGACATTGAACGACTGTAATTTCTTCACGTGCGTGCACTATCTTTCGTTTTAATAATTAAAGATCATTAATAGGCACATCATACACCTCTTGCTTAAGTGCACCCTAAAGAACACCCTGTATATCATTCTTTTTGTCTACAAACATACATAAACACACGAAACGTTATAATGATCTTTAAATTAAACAATTTTGATTAATAAAGCTTTTTCGTATCTCCATTTCTTAAAGCTACTGGTCTATCCTGAAGATAATCATCGCGTAATTGAAATATGACGAAAATATGAATCATATTGTATGCTTGAGCGACCTATATGTAAATTTTGGCAGCATTCCATGACTCAAATATGATTCAAATATTTCCTAAAGAGAATATCATCAAGTCAAGTATGTACAAAAATTGTTACAATCCTTTCTATCCAAATTGAATCATTACGTGTCCTCAATTTAATTCCAAGATGAGCACTCATAAAGCACGAAACATCACTGCATTTCGTGATCCATTATTCAATAAATTTATAGTAAATTTTCTATGAATCGCCTATCTGGGTAATTTCCGAAGATAAAACTCTTTGCCCTAAAAGTATTCACAGAGGATCAGCTTGGACCATCGCGAGCGCACGGCGGATTCGTTAAAAAGTCATGCACGCGTCGCGGGTGATCAAAGGATTGGTAGGTGCATAAACGAGGATAGGTTTTCAGCCGGGGTACAATGGCCGCGGCTTCAGTCGGACGATGAAGTTTCTATTATCCACCTATCTGGTACAAGCACGAACAAATTGCAAGCATTTAATGCTCGCCGGTAGATAAACTTCATGGTAAACTAAGCTGGCACGCCGCGTTACGAGCGTGACGAGGTGAAGTTTATTAATCTTCCGCCCGGCCCGTGTAATGGTGCGAAATTAATTGACCAAGAGCCGGGCAGCATCGTGAAATTTCACCCCGGCCGATGATTTTTCCTCTTTCTTTCGCCGACTGTCCGATAGCTGTCCGTGCAGTTTTCACTTTACGAGATCAACGCTCTAATTCGACAGGCAATAGATAACACGAACGGTGGCGAATAATTTACTACCGTTGATATTAATCTGAAGTCAAGTCACATCTCGTTGAACTAACAAATTAATCGTGTCACGTTTTAAACGTGATTTCGCTACGTAAGTTACAAAATCCTCGCCGAGATTTCACGTGTGTGCGTTTAAAATGCATGGATTTACGAAATTCCGCTGGTACGGATTCATATTCATTGGTGACGCGGCGTGAACATTTCAAGACATATTCCGTTATGGCATTCGGCTCACGAACCGGGTATTCTTTGCTCGATAGGTGTTCCTTATCCAAAACAACGACCGTCTTTACACAAGGGAAATACTCTTTCAGTACACGAGATATTAAACTCGCGGCGTTGACATTTTCAAAGTCGAGTCTTATGCAAACAACGGGCAACTGAAAATAATAAAAGCAGGGAATTGTAGGCGACACAGAGAGTTATCCGATTATGAGGAAGAGGAAACGAACGGACGGCTGATATGTTTTTTTTTCGCCGCTGCCGGGCGTCACGTGGCGGACGCAGCCCCGCGATACGATACGATAGCATTGATAAACAAACGAAAAAAACATTCCGGGTGCACTGAATGCCGGATTTTATCGATTCGTGAAGTGCGCGAGCTTAAAACGATACCGCGCGATTTAACTTGGACAACGCGACGCCGCGGAATCACGTTCGTTACAATGCATCCAGCTTAGAAAACACTCAGGGGCAAAATCTGATTGTGCCGGCTAGAGCCTGAAAAATGGTCTAACTGCTTCAGCGATGAAGATACCACGAGGTTGCGTCTGATAACGTCGTACGGATGTCAAAATGATCGATCTAACCGAAGGAAAAAGACCTAACACACAAGAATAACATTATTTTTTATGGGGCTGGTCACTGCAAAGATCTGTCAGATAAATTAACAAAATTGAAAAACGATACTGCGCGCTGACATTATTTGAATCTTTGCAAAATCAATTCCTACATGATTCATGAAACATGAACGAATGAGAACAAAGAAAAAAAAACTGAAACGCGAAGCAACGGAATAATGGTAAAATGGCATATGTATTTTCTATGAACAAGAGTGCATTGATTTCCAGTTACACGCCGCACAAATGATCATAATTCACGCAGTCGAATGGATTGTACGCATAACTGCATTATGAAACTGTAAAGTAATTACAATTTGCATTGTGCTGGTAAAACGCGATAATTTACATACTATATAGATGCACGAATACCCAAAGTGCATGTATCGCTGTCGCATGGATTATGGCTGATCAAAACTGGCCTTACCTATTGCAAATTCGGGAATTCACCAAATATTCACTGCACATTGGATTACGATGGACAAAATAGAAATATTAACGTTTAAACGTGTTATTTAATAGAAGCCTTCCCACGATTCTCAATTCCTTCCTCTTTTTCCTATGTTGGAACTGCAGATATTCCAATACTTTATATAATAATTTAATGAAAGCGGAAAATGAATGTACCTACATTTATAAAAGAAAATGACAGTTGAACATTTAATCTCAACAAAAATAGTGCTGATAGGAAAGCATAGGTGAACTAAAAAGTGTTCCATTTCGAATCATAAAAGAAATGAATCAATGCTGCAGTGCTGTTACGTCAAGAACGAAGAACCGATATTTATGGTACGGAAAAGAAATTTGTGATAAATAGCGTTCCTGACAGACGGAAATTACATTACTGTCAATGCGTTACAAATCTCACAATGGCTATATACGAAACGTCAAATGGTAGAATTCAATCAAAGTAATTAGAAAATTCACGTAATTTTCGTCATCAACTAATCTCCTGCCGAATGATTAAAATAGGAAATTAATTATTTGAAATGCGTCTATATTAAAACGTCCGATCCACTTAAGCATTAATAATCGACTGCACAAAGTTTATTTTAAACTGATTAATAAATTTTCTAATAGACAGATTGGTTTTCAAATTTCGCATACGCCAATCATACAGGTTGCTTTCTCTAGCTTTACAGCATCAGAAGCTTAAAACCACGTGTTCCCGGTTCAAAAAGTATGTTCAACACGGAACGATTTGACGAGTCGTAATTAAAAGCGCGCAGAGGCAATAGGCGACTCATCTTGCCGAAAAGCAAACGTGCGACCCTCCTGCACGTGTTCAATTATTGACCAGCGGAGTAAAATAGGTATTTATGGTCTAACCGTGTTCGCTCGACTAAATTTTTCCTACCGGTTTCCAATTGCTTTCCACGCCAGAGCCCACCCTATTTTTACTGCGACTACCTTCCGCAGTTTTCATAAATACAAATATGTCAGCCGGACACATATAGAATACGTGTCTTTGCTTCCGAGCACTTCCGGTATTATACAAATCAATATGAATGGAAGTGATTTATCAATCTGACGCGAGAAACCGGAAATAAAGAATAATTTGCGTAGATGTCCCTGGGAACCGAAAAACGCGCTTCGCGTTGCGGTTCACTGAATTTAACAGGGATACATGATAAAAGGATAAGCTGTGCCTGAAAAAGGGAACACTTACCGGAGCTAAGGATAAGACGCATGACTGCACTCACCTTGTTCACCAGCCCGCACGAGGACTACCTCATGGATGGTCAACAGGACGATGGTAAGCCCGAGGGTCGAGTACCGTATATGGCGCCACATCTCTGAGAGCGAGAAGGGCCAGTCCCTACGTGGAATCCGGTCGGCCCCTCATTACCCCTTTCGACGAACGTCCCCGAGCCAAACGGACGTCAGGAGAAGAAACGGCGCGTCGATTCCGCCTCGGAACTGTGGCCGCACGTCCCGACGTAAATACCGCTTCAGAGTGCAACCGCGGCTACTTCGATCCCGCCAGCAACGCAGCGACATTAACCGATTTCACGGTAGAATGCGAAATAATCCGCCTTAATTTGCAGATTCGCTCAGGACAGGGGCTTTAAACTCTTGATTGGCTTCGAGCTGCCGCGATTCCCTCGTCGAATCAGAGAACTCGTCGTAGGTCCCAGAGAATCGAACATTTTGTGCACTTGCTAGGAAAATAATTAATCCCTCCGGCAATAGAATTCGTTGTACTCCTGATTTCGATGTTGAATATCGGTCCTCGCGTATCGCACGATTCAAACGCACACGATGTACGCGTTTTCACTCAGATTGTTAACGTTAAATGCGTGATAATCTCTGCTCTGTCGATGGAAGTCTTTCTCCGCTTGTAACGCAATTTTCAATTACTCCCGGCATCCTGAGTTCACTGAAATTTATATTGAAATAAAAATGAGTGTCTTAATTTCATGAGAGAAAATTAATTCGCGCAATTAAATGGTCTACGGATCTTGCCTCGCTAAACAAAAGATCCAGCTTCATCGTTGACTGCTTCACCACAAACGCATTTTTATTTAAAGTGCAGCGTGGCAACTATCGCAAACCGAAAATTTGCGAACGACGTATCATCAGCGGTAACACGTTTTCCAGGCAGAGGATCAAAGCTCCGTTTTCTCTTTGGCAATGGCAATCAGAGCCCCTATTTACCTAAAATCTGGCGATCAGACTGAAGTCACTTTCCGTCAAACGTTTGATCCTCAAAGCCGGGTCGCGTGCCGATTTTTCGACGAAACAAATTTACACTCGTAGTGCGTGCCCACCGTAAACACACGAGCCCGCGGAAGTCGCGGGAAAACTGACATAACCGTACAATCTACCCGGCGTAAGCGTTAAACCGCACCAAATATTCTCCCGTTCCCACTGTACCGTTCCACATTAATCAGTTTCAGGTCAAGATACAATCAAACCGTAGACAACATTGATCAAGATCATTGACCGATACGTAATACAATACACTTGAACTATACTCGCAGGATCACTCTGGCACTTTTCTGGATCATTACGTCCGATCGAACTGTCGCTCCGTTCAGTTTAATCAAACGACTAACCGTGCACGCGCGTAGATCAGTTCGGATCCGTATAATTAGTGGCGGATGTCATCGGGAGGACGTATAACGAGAGGCAGTGATCGGAAACGAGGCGCGGAAAACAATGAGGAAAGAGTACGCGCGACAATGTACGAGACGGTCGCACGCGCGGGACGACGAGGGTAGCGCGAACGGACGCGAGCGCTGTGGCACGCGAGAGTGTCGGTAAACTCGCCCGGCGCTTCTTCGAAACGCGGAGAGCGGACCCGAGCGGAGACGACAGTAGCCGTGCGAGCCCGAATGAACGGATCATGCGACTCAGCTGCCGTTAGGCGCCTCTATCCAGCCACCCCCATCGCGAAACGCCTGTCCGGTTGCGCCGTGGCACACTGATGAGCACCACACTGATACTACCCACCGCGCGCCGCACCACCACCCGTCAGTGCCACCTCGCCCCGTCCCCGTTCGCTCTCACCTATCGCTCCGGCGGCGCCGACACACGCTACGCTCTTTCTTATTCTACTTATTGCATTTCTTAGCGGTTCGTCCCTACCTGCTGGAACGGAATAGGGACAGGGGGTTGAAACGGTGCATACAATTACAGCGTCGAAATGGAATTTCACGATTGCATCTTGGCAAAATCGTTCCTCTACAAATAATCTTTGTTACCGGTCTCTGGAATCCAGTCCAATCGCTTCTGCGACGACTTTATTAACTCAATCTCCGCGGGGTTTGTAATTCTTTACACTTCCGCGCGATGCGGACGCGCCGCTGTGACGACGATAAATGCGCGACGCGACGAGTGTCATAAATCAAAATGATCCAAGGACAGTGCTGGTACTGATGCGAACGTAATACAACTTTGCCTGCGCTCGTTATAAGCCTGGTTTACACGTGTATTAAACCGGGCCGAAGAAGCTGTACGTATGATCAACACGGTCCATTGGGTGCTATTGCCAGGTGCAGCGGACCGGACACCCACCATTATGCATGCAAGTCGAAAACCGTTAAATTAACATTCATAGTCGGACGTCCTCTAATTTAATTTGATATATTTTTCAGACCGGTTTACCTGGCTGCTTGGTACCGATTTATTTAGCCACGTTACGCGCAGTATTCAAACGAATATCACGCGAAGCGCGACATTGCAAATTTGTCCATTAAAACACTGAAACGATATTAAATTAGTGAGAAAACTTTTTAACCAAATCTCATTTAACCGTGTATTTAATACAGTGACAAATATAAAAAAAATAATTCCGCGGCAGTTGGGAGAAAAGTTTGTTTTAATTGCTCGCTGCACCATTGTCGCGGAACTTTGTTTTATACTTTGAATCACGATACGATTTTGAGAAGCGAAACTGTTCTCCCGGTTGCTCGTCGGTATCAAATTTTCAAAATCCGTCCCAGTTGCGAAATACTAAATTATGCGCGCGTGAGTTCCCGTCGTTCCGGGGTAACTTTTATAAAACCGGGTCCCTCTCGCGATTCGAGTGGCGCTCCTCATAAGTTATTGACTGAAATTGACTTCTTATTGTGCGGGCATCAATTGGCCCGGAAAATTCATTGAAAATCAAAGTAATTGGGCTAGAAAAAGTTAATCGTATATCGGCGAAACACGCTGTAGAAGCAGCCGTGACGGAGTACTTTGTCCGAGTTTCAATCATGCTGCCCCGCGAACGTGTAGCTACACCGATAACGAATATAATTTGTCGTTAGACGATTTAGTTCTCTTCAGCGTGAATAGCGCATCGTAAATTTGACACAAAATTTATGCCGTAAAATTGCGTCCTGATCCAGGCTACGATATACAGCGTCATGATGAATGGACGCGGCGCAAAATTAATGCAATAAAATATCAGCCTCGCGCAGCCCCGGGAATTCCGTGTCGTCTACTGACGCCGACTGCTTACAATCGCGCTCTCGCAAAACACGTCACTTTTGTTCGAACCTATTTTTTTTTTCCGCTCTCTGTCGTTCGTTTCCGCCGGCTCTATATAAAATCCATGAATTTTCAATGAATTTTCCACGTATTCAAAATTCCCGTGACGATGCACGAAAAAACGTATTACAGGCAGAAAATGAAATCGCCGCGCTAAAATTGATCTGAATTAACGTGCTCCGGCGTAGAAAATGTGTCCAGTGTGAAAAAATTACAAGGTTACATATAAAAAAGTGATGCTAGTTGAATTTTTTCCATGCGTGCGCAGTACATGTGCGATAATCAAAGCTTTGTGAACGTCAAAAGGAACGTATCTACGCACTCTGTGATATAAAAGAAAGATGAATAAATTGCGATATAAAGGAAAGGTGAAAAAATTGTATTATTCCCATTCTGTAAAAATTAATAGAATCTATAGAAAGAGAAAGAAAAATTAATAAAAACGACCCATTTACACAGGATGGAACATTTATCCTGACCACCTGGAATATCTCAAAAATTAAATTCCAGAGAAACGAAGGTTTCAAATAAAAAGGTTAAATTAAGGAAGGATGCAGCAGTCATATCCGTTTTTAATTTTCATTATATTTTCAAGGTCATTTCGAAGTCAACTGTACATTTTCAAATGGAAAAATATATTTTTCATTACAGATTCTCAATCTACGACTTCAAACAAATAATTTTTAATTGATACGTATTTTCCTCCGAGGATTATTTTGTATAATATAATAGTGACTTTATTAGCAAAAAATAATCTTAATTAAACAGGAAGGCAATTATTTTATTAATAATAATACAGGAGAATTGCAAC
>SMSR01012639.1:0-10064 GCA_019453355.1 Ceratina japonica
ATTCGTTCTCCCCACTTCACGCAAAGTGACAGTCCGTGAAGCTATGACGTCATACTACGTCTTTGCCAGTCTATAGTCTATGGTGTCTGCAATGCGGACATTGCGGACGCTACTAAACGTTCAGACTACTCTCCCCACCTAGGCTCCCGCTAAAGGTTTTGTCGCGTATACGACATTGTTGGCCATGCCTGATCTAGATGATTTTTTATCTTCTTGCCTCTTCTTCGATTTCGTTCACAAGTCTTCTGTGTGGATCCATTGTTTTGTGACAGGTTTATCTAAAATAAATGAATTGATATTAGTGTTCTTCCAAATATTTGGGCTCTGGGTTCCTTCATTGATTTAAACTATTCCTATCGATTAGGCGTTTTAACAATTAGTATTATTATTAAGGACGTAACAAAAGTTATTTGGGATAACCTTCATACCGAATTCATTCGTTTACCAGATACGACTCACGAATGAAAAAGCATGTACGGTGCTGTATAATTTTGTGAGAATCAAAGATGGTTTAAACGTTGAGAACGATAACTTAACAATTTTGATAATATAAGAATTGCACGTGCGATGCGAGAACGATTTGCTAATTCCACAAGAGAATTACTTGCCGATTATTTCCATAGAGATAATACATATAGAGGAGGGAAGACAGCCGTGAGAGTGGTAGACCGTTAGAAAAAGAGAGAAGATAAGGGCAGTGGTACTCTCTCCACAAGAGAATTACTTGCGGATTATTTCCATAGAGATAATACATATAGAGGAGGGAAGACAGCCATGAGAGTGGTCGTACCACAATTGCCAAGCCGCGGTTGTCCAAATTAACGGAGGGTACGTCGTCGTCGTCCTGTTTGAAATCCGTATCTGCTAGTCGCTAGTCCCCTACAGTATAGGGGTTGATCTCTTAAAACAGACTTTCAGCCTTTCGTACTCGTACAGGTGAACTTTCGCGACCTATGTTCGTGACAGGGATTTTCCTCCTGATGTGTCTTCTGCCATGGTTGATCTTCGACTAAGAACGAGGCGATGTTATTGTGCGATAACGTCTCTTCTTCGTCGTGGGGTGAGAAAACCGCGACGATATTCGCACTCGAACTACCCGACTCTCGTCGTGCTCTGCACTATTTAAATTGTCCGAATTGACGTAATCAAAATACGGTGACCGTTTAGTATCACGCACCAATCGGGTACGCAGATCGGTCATTACCCGCTCCCTCGAGACGATGTCCGCGGAGCATCGACCTTGTTTCGCGACATTCTATAATTAACACATTGTTGTCGGGCGCTTAGCGTCGGTACGTTATGGCGGGAGTGGGCGATTTTTTTTTTTAAATCCTGGCGAATTTTTTCGTTACGTAAAATCACTATGCGTCTAAATACCGATAACTACCTAATCTATTGTGGGAATGTTTATACCTGTGTAGTACTATGTATAAATAAGCAGCACAAAAAACATACACACATGTAGTAACCCGTATTAGCTACGTTTCCCGCGTTCTACCAGCAGTCCATAAAAAACGTATTACTACGTGATCCGCCCTCTATGCACAGTTTGCGAAAAACGTAATTTTACGTGTTCCGACTACAATGTGTTAATAAGCAACGACGCAAAAAAATCTCCCGGTTTTAACCAGCGCCCCTATTGCGCTGTCCGCGCAACTGAAAACTTTGTTGCGCCGAGTGTAGAATAGAAATGCTTACGGAGCAATTAAGGAAAGAAAAAAAGAGAAATATGTTACACAAATACGAATACGTCTCGGTTACGTACCCCTCATCCCGTCGATGATAACGACGAGATCGATGATACGGCGAACTTTTCGATTTTACGGTTTTCACGACGCACAGTAGTCCGAATCGCGAGAAAGCTGGCAAAACTATGAAGATCATATTTGATTTTCATGAAATTTAGTATACCATGGTTTTCAAGGTCGCTGAATTCGAATCTGATATCGAAATTACGTAAAACAGAATGACGGATCCAAACTAGAGTTCGCACGTGTCATAAAGTGTCAAATTCAGCTTAAATTTGACATATAAAAGTTTCCAAGGTCGCTGAATTCGAGTCTAAAGTTGAAATTGCGAAAAACAAATTGGCGGCTCCAAAATCTAAAGAAACTTCGTTTAGTTTTAACTCTGTGTCTGATATTCCAATATAAGCAGTGGTTTCCGTCCGTCATCAGGTAAACCTTTCTTATAAAGAATAAATACTTCTGTACTACACACACATCTATTTCTCATGTCGTTCATAAATTTAATGATGCACATAAATTATTATTATAAACTGCTGTAATGTAATGAGAATGAATCACTTCTTGCTTTATAGGATTGAGATTATTTTTTTGTTTAAAGAGTCTTAATCACTATTTTTTAATATCCAATGCGAATTGTTCTTTAAAATTGTGATATCAATTACATGAAATGATAAAAACAGCATACATTCTAGATATTCAGATGAATGGCACCTTTAACGTCAATCACGGTGTACACCTTTAGGCACGAATAAACACTTTAAAAATGAATATTTTACAAAATACCGAAAAGCAGCAAGTTTATTTGTTTGGGCGTCATAATCGACATGTTTCTTAACAACGTGAGCTTTGTTAGCCCGTGAAGTAATATGAATAACATAAGTATATCTCTAACGATTCATAAAAATTCAAGCGAAAATCGTATTTTGAGGAAAGAATTACACAGGTAAATTTATACTTAATCCTTACAGGAAAAGTACAAACTTTATGATTAAAGCATGTACTCGAAGAATATAATACTTAAATACAGAATTTTTTACGCATAAACATTGTATGACGCGTTGAACATGCTTTGAATTGTACGACACTGAGAAGCACGAAAATTCGTCAACTTTAAAAAGCTATACCTCATCGACGCCAATTAATATTTTTCAAAATAATTCATGGTATTTGGTGTGTTAATATGTCTATAAGAAATATACTACGTCAAGAAATCGGATCTCTATACTTCAGAAATTTTTGCCAGCTTTTTCGCGATCCAGACGACGACGTCTCGCTGAAAAACTTCTCGATCAGGCGGGTGTCATGTTCGGTGCTGGCGAGTCTCTTCGTATCATTCGATGCTGCAAACGTAGAGATCATTGGATGGATTAGAGGAGCCGGTGTTCTGCTGGCAATGCTGTTGACCGGTCGCTCCTCGAAAATAAGGGCGCGGAATCGACCAGCTCAGTCCGATTTTAACACCCAGCATCCTTCTGCTACAGACCACTGGTACTTACTTGTTGGTACGTGTCAGGGCAAATAAAATTTTCAATTGGACGCGACCAGGTCTGGTCGTACATTTTCGGCTGCTGATGCTGGAATTTGCGCCATAACTATCGGTGCTGCTGCAGAACGTGGAGTTGTTGTTGTTGAACGGTGCCGGAATAGTCGCCGTATTTTTCGCTGCCTGGTCTGCTATGTTTAAGTTTCGATTAAATAATTTTATTCAATATCTATAAATTTCCCTATGATTTATAAAATATTGAATAATTTTTATACGATGTCCATCTCATTCGGTACCTGTTGGCCATTCATATGATATGTGCTCTCATGATACACATTAAACTTTTGTTCTGTTTTTTAAGACTATGTGACGATGTTTTCAGTTTTCATGCCGTTTTGCATGCCTTCCCGCCCGTCATTTTTATTAAATTTTGTAAGTAATCCTAATTTGTAAATTAACATTCAGCATAACAGACTGAGGTCGAACGGCTGTCTTTCCCATATCACATTTTGTAGTGCGGATATAAACTGATTTTGGTATTTTAATGTTTCGCATTCGTCAAAACATTCCAACGTGGGTAAAATACTTTTAAAAAATAGTTCATGTCTATTTTGTACTTGATTACTTGGGACGTGTACCTCATTATTTGTTACTTCCCCGATATTGGGGTATATTTCATTATCGTTATTGATCTGCACACCAGAAGTACCCGCCGTAGCCTCATTTGTTGTAGAAATGGCATTATTTTTCCTCTGATTTACACCTTTCGTTATATTTTTCCTGCTTTCATGCGCAACTTTCATCGTTTTATCAGTTTTTTTTAAAAATGAAAGTTGTTTTTGAAATACGTATGGTTTACTCAGTTTATTAGTTTTTCGCCTATTTTCGGCTTTCGTCCACGCATCTCTTATGCGGTTCCATTTCTTTGCGACGGATTTAGCTGAAATAAATGAATTGATATTAGTGTTTTTTCCAGATATTTGGCCTCTGGGTGTTCCTTCATTGACTTCCACTATTCCTATCGATTAGACGTTTCAACAATTAGTATTATTATTAAAGAAGTAACAAAAGTTCTTACTGAATTCATGCGTTTACCAGACACGACTCGTGATTGAGAAGAAATATAAACTCGATTTCAAAAGAAAGCAAATTTTCCGCATTGCATTAGTGCCGTTGATGGCAAACATATTAAAATTAAGAAACCAACAAATAGTGGATCATTCTACTTTAATTATAAAGACTATTTTCCAATCGTACTATTGGCAGTTGTAGATTCTGAATTTCGTTTCATATACAGGGTGTGCCAGAAAAAGTGTTAGAGCCGAAAATGACAGATTGGGAGAGTCACGCTAAACAACAGTTTCCTTCTGCAAAATGCAAAGTGAGGCATGGTTTTTGAATTATTAACGGAAAATCACTGATCAATAAGAGTACGCGTAGGGCCAGCGTCCAGCCACGAAGTTGGCTCGGGACATGACGTTCGAATGTGGCTCCGCGCAGGCCTTAACTTTTCGTTAATAATTCAAAAGCCATGGCTCACTTTGCATTTTGCCAAAGGAAATTGTTGTTCAGAAACACCTCCAGAATCACCTCTCTTCGGCTCTAACTGGGACATCCTGTATACAGGCATCGAATCGTGTAGAAAAGCTTGTGATTCTGTTATTTTAAAGAAGAAGGACCATATGGATGAAGTTAACAAACGACAATTTAAATGTATCAAAGCCGAGATGCTTCGATGAACATTTCCAAACAAATGTTCCTTTTGTTTCGATCAGAGACGAAGGTTTTGGACTACGCACAAATTTATTAAGATCTTTTTGACGCGCGCATTTAGACAGGAAGAAACGAATATTTAATTATCGTTTGACTCGATCTAGATATGTCAATTGTGCCTTTATTATTCTAGCCAACAAATAGAGAATTTTTCACCGTCCGTTGACAGAGACAAAGCCATTTGGATAGTAAAAGCATGTACGGTGCTGCATAAATTTGTGAGAATAAAAGGTGGTTTAAGGATGTATTAGCCGTAAGATCTCTGCTAACAGTTAAAGAATTCTAATAAAAGCCTATCTCCGTTATTTGAAACTATAAACTCTTTAAAAAAATTATATTTACAAAGAAGAGAGATTTATAAAGCTGTTGGATGTGTTTTTTTAAGTCACACGAAACATTTAATATATAATTTCTAATATTCTAATATATAATATATTTCTGTCATTTTTTGCACGTGACTTGCAACTTAAAGGAATAAAAATCAACAGATTTAGAAATCGTATTAATCTAACGAAATTTAGCAGTTGACACTCAAAATTGTAAATCAAACTATTTTTTTTATATTAAAAGTATTCATCTATTTATTTCATGCATAAGTAAATTAAAACATTGTGCGTGAATAAATACTTTCATCACGACAATCATCGCATTCATTTTTATGAACTTGGCAAAACAGTGCATATAAACATTCGAACAGAACTTGCATAGAACTTGCTAAATGACATTTCATCAGTGACATATTATTTGGTTAAATCATTATTTAGCCTTTCATATCGTTCTGAGAAAGTCTGCTTATTTTGAGATATATCGGCTTTAAATACGTCGGCAGTTAAAATAAAAATATTATAAAGGAAGCGTTAGGTGTGGAAAGGAAAAGTAGTGAGTGAAAATGTGTATAAATGGGTAATTGGAGTGTATGATAACTTTAACATATATGAATGAAGAATGTTAATACTCCCGAGTGCATTAACCGAGTGACTCTGAGGACTCGCGAGTGAACCGGGTGCACAAAGTGAAATTCGGCTTAGGTGTGATGATCAGAATATATTTCTTCAAAGTTTTTACAAGTTCCTCTTCGATGATCGCTCCTCGAGGGTTCGTCTACGACTTCTCCACGACAACGCAATGACAACTCCGCGACGACTCGACGACAACTGCGCTCGGCAACGCAATGAGAAGTCGTCCGCGACGCAATGAACACACGCCCTCGCTAACTCTCACTCAGTCCCAGTCATCCCTTCTACCGATCGCGCGGGAAAACTAGCGTCTTACGCATTTCCGTTCCCACAACGTCCCGCCAAATCTAATCTTCCGGGCCACCCAGGCCCGCCATGAGAAGAAAGACGATCTCCAACACCCAGTTGGAGATCGCGCTAATCAGCGTAACGCAAACAAGTCCGGTACTTGGACCTCCTGGAAAACCTCTCGAGCCGGCCCGACCGCGCGGGACCCATCCGCGCGCGGCCCGAAACCAGATGCCCGCTCTCGAGTCTCGAACCTAAATCGTTATTGTTTTCCTCACGGAAAAGCAATAAACGTCATCGACAAATCTTCGGGCCGGTGCCCGACGACAAATTCCTATCGCACATGCACTCCAAATGTTACAAACAAATCATGGCTAACAACGCGTGCACTGTTCCCGCATTCGCCCAGACAAGCCTGTGGCGCCGGAAAAACTCAACGTTTCTGTCTCACGCTGAGAAAACCGTGCGCCAGGAACAATGCTTCCATTTTACGAAATTCTAAGAAAGCTTATCCTTAACTTAACATTACGCGACGCGACGCGCCGCCATTGGCTAATTATATAATTCGATTCGCGACCTAATTGATGTATCGTTCAGCAAATACTGACCGAGCCGCTGGCGCGACAGGCGGGCCACCGCCGCACTTCTTTGCATATCTGCGTGCGTGGAGTGACCACCCCTTCCCGAGTGACGCACTCAGTGGCAACCAAACGCCCGAGAATAAGAACAACGATTAGTCCTTATCTCCACGTGGGGCCTCTCTCATTGAACGGTCGTAGCCGACCGGGGAGAGGTAACAACGGGCCCAGTGCGATCACTCCCTTCGCGATCACACCGTCCCCGCCCGCCTACTCAGCGATCGATATCGCTGAGGTCGAGTGCCCACCCGCCGAAGTCTGCCGGCCCCGACCCGTGCCTTACAAATGCGTCAGGAACAAAGAATGAAAGTAAACAAGAAGATTTTTATTTGATTGTTGTTATTTATATTAATATGTATGTCCTATATAAGAATGTACTTCATGCAAAATAAAAAAAAAGGTGATACTATATATTATTGATCGGACGATGATATGAATTAAATATGCGACGTTGCCACGCGTTTTTATGTCTAAAAGTCTTACAGTTTTTACTTTTCCTCACATTATATTGCATATCTTAAATAATATCCTCGAAACTCGTAGTATTTCAACTTTAAAATATTCTTAAAACATATGTTAACAATTATAGAAAATCACAAAATGATTTCATCGTTGCAACTACTTTTGTTCCAAAGTGAAATCGAGATATTGCCATATGACATATTAATTCAAGATGTACTAATTTTTTTAATAGGCTCGCAAAATGTCTTAAATTTTGTACAGTGCTTTATTAATGTAATGTCTAATAACTGTTAAAGTTTCAATGCTTTGTAAGTGTTCATACAATCGTAAACGTTGAAAACGATAACTAATAATTAATAATTTTGATAATATAAGAATTGCACATGCAATGCGAAGAAAATTTGCTAATTTCACAGGAGCATTATTTGCGGATTATTTCCGTAGAGATTCTATTTAGAGAAGGGAAGACAGCCGTGAAAGTGGTAGACCGCTAGAAAAAGAGAGGAGATGAGGGCAGTGGTCCTCTCTCTCTCTCTCTCTCTCTCTCTCTCTCTCTCTCTTTTGAATGACTTGTATTCAAACGAGATAGCGTCACTACTCTGACTCTCTTCTCTTTTTCTATATTATATACCATTTCCTTTTACATGTAACCGCATAGTTCACCTACTCTATATCGATCAGCTCTATGATTATTTCATTTCGGACTTTGGATCCGTTAACTAATAAACACTTACTGAATTTTTCCTTTCCGTTTTCGTCCAGATCCTCAAAATCTTCATTTATTCTGAAGCATACATCTCTCCAGGCTGCTGCTCTCAACTTTTGGCTTTTGTGTGCTTTTATCTTTTGATTCCATATGGAAGGTTTCTGCTGTACTAGGGCTATTAGCAGCTCTGAATTTGTATCAGACATTTTGACTTGTTCCTCCTCCTTGGATATGGCGATCTCTGTTTTCCTGTGGCGTCGTCGTCTCTCGTTTTCAGAACGCCAGGAAACGGCGTGGTCCTTCCGGTGTCTATCTCCTTCTCGTTGACTGTAAGTTTAAAAAATTAATTAATGGATCACGCACGTCAATTTCGTGTAATTTCGGGTTGTTCAGCGGGCTACATTTCGACTGAACGGTTGACTGAGCGGAATGTCGCACTCACCGTTCACCTCGAATCGCACCTTGTAAAGGTCTAGCTCAGGCCTGACCAATCCGCGGTCGCCAGATAATTTTGAAACTTTTGTTTCTAGTTGTATGTATACGAAAAATATTAAATAAATGAAAATTCGCGAGAAACAAGAATCTGTTCCTGAATTAAGTGATGTTGATTGTTTTTTAGACCTATGTTCTTTAATGAAATAAAACAAGTTCGTGCGTCCACATCAAAAATTAACTTCTACAATGTTTACACTATATGTGAGAAATATTTTAACTTATGATATTTTGCACAACGTGTAGTAAGTGTTTTTGGATCCATAAATGTTCGCGATATGTTTTTTCGAAGATGGAATTTACAAATAGTTCATGCTCCATTGACTGACGTAAATTTAGTAAATTAGTTAAGATGTGCAATGTCAAACATAAATATAGATTTAGAAAAATTGGTAAAAAAAAAGTAACAGGAAAGAAAAACAAATATCTCAATAATTAAAACACGAGAGATGATTATAATGTATTATTATAGTATAACATTACAGTTTTATTCATTTTGAATTTCTATTACATTTTGTAAAGCACGTTTACCTAAAATGCGGCCCGCTGTGACGTTATGCGTAATCAGAGTGGTCCGCGAAACGACTTGAGTTGGCCAGGCCTGGTCTAGCTGCACTATCATCGAGCGGAACGACCCGGCACTGTCTCTGGACGTCCTACGGCGCCGAAATCAGTGACTTAGCCTTAGAGACACGACATAGGAAAGAGCATGTAAAAGCAAGGCCCTAAGGCTGCGTCAATGATTTCGGGACCGCATGATGTCCAGAGACCGGGCCGTGTCGTTCCGTTCGATGATAGTGCAGTTAGACCTCAATGATGGAGGTTTAGGAATAAACGTCGAGCCTCACCTTTAAAGTAACTTCTTCGCCAGACCGAGATCCGGAGTGTTGTTCTACAGCTGTGGTACCGCAACTGCCAAGCCGTCGGTTGTCCAAATTAAGGGAAGGTACGACGTTGTCGTCCTTCTTAGTCTCCTACGTCCTAGTCGTGGATCCCTTGGTGACAGAGATTTTCCTCCGAAGTATATATTCTGCCACGGTTGATCTTCGACTGAGATTGTTGTCTTCTGAGCCCGTCCCTTGTTCGTCGCGGGGTGAGATTCGTGCTCGAACTACCCTACTCTCGTTGCTCTCTGCAGTATTTAAACTATCCGAATTGACGTAATACGCACAATGCGGTGACCATTTAATATTACGCACCAACCGGGTACGCGGAACGGTCGTTACCCGTCAAGACGATTTCCGCGAGGCATCGACCCTGATTTGCGATATTCTATAATTAACAAAAAACGACGGAGGAAAAGCTACCGGTTTTAGACACACCGCTCCCATTGCGCTGAAAACTTTATTGCACCGAGTGCAAAGTGGAATTGTTTATGCAGCACTTAAGGAAAGAAAATAAGAGAAAGAACTCTCAAATCGGAACTTCGGTCTGCGGAAATAGCGTTCGGACAATAGAGCGACCGGTGTCCCGGTCGCCCCGTTTATCCCGTCGATGTTAACGAAGAGATCGATGATA
>SMSR01012645.1:0-17637 GCA_019453355.1 Ceratina japonica
CCGCCGGTCCCGCCAGCTGCCTTGCCCATTACGCGCAAGCGATTGCCAATCGGACTTACCGAGCCTCTCAGCTTTTTTAACAGTAAATACAGACGGACTCGATTCTCCAGTTAAACGGTTGGAAGTTCGCCGGACCGTTTGCTAGTATTCCGTTCTCGTCGCTTCAGTTTCCGCTTCTCGGGGAACAGATGCGACTCGGTTTCTCAACCGAAGTCCGCCTTTCCGTCTGAACAATTTATAAGGGAATTTACGTAAGAAAAGCATACGAAGAAATAGACTCTCCTCTCCGGGGAGGGTTCTATTATTTAAACGTAGGAAACCGCAAGGAATAATGAGAGGAGCTCGAGGAGTCGAGCACGAAATTTTTGATGCACTCGGCGAATACCCGGCCTGAATCGAAATTTAACGCTAAACCGATGAACAACGGGAAGGTACGAGGACGGGCGACGGGGTGACGGTCGTTCGACGGAGATTCGACGATTAAGACGACGCTCGGTTAAATATTTCCTGGGAAAATCTGTTAAGCTCGAGCACGTGAATTCAGCTCGTTAAACTCGCGCGTGCGACGTTAAACCCTCGCCGATGTCCTAGATGAAGCAACGCGTATAAGTACTCCTCTTTCGCGTGATGCACGCGCGATGCATCAACGTGGCCCCGCGCTTGTCGCCGGTACAAATGAACTGAAATATGTTTGTACCTTAGAAGCGGCGCGAATGATAAACGTTATTACCGGGGCCACGCTTGAAAACATAATTTATACCTGAGAACGTAGCTGTACGCAGTTAAGTTAAATGCATGCATTTCCTGAACAGTACTGGTAGGAATTGTCTGAATTTAACCACTCGCTCCCCTATTTGACGGAATCGCGTAGCGGCGAGTTTAAATTGGCCGATCAATCATTCGCTTTGGTGCTACGGTCTTGGACGGTCATTACCGTTCCATTAAATTCCATACTTCTTGTTAATAAATTGTTATTAATTCATTCGTCCATTGAGGCTTCGGTTTTTAATTTGCTTTTATTAAGGAACCGATTAATCCTCGAGGTTTGACAGATATTTTAAAAAAGTTAATTCAAGTTTCCAGGAGCAATTCTTCAGAAAGTGAATGATTTCTGATGTTTGGCGCTCCAGTTTTGGTCGGTCATTACCGTTCCATTAAATTCCGTACTTCTTGTTAATAAATTGTTATTAATTCATTCGTCCATTAAGACTTCAGTGCGGTTTTTAATTTGCTTTTATTAAAGAAGCGATTAATCCTCGAGGTTTGACAGATATTTTTTGAAAGGGTTAATCCGAGTTTTCAGTAGCAATTCTTCAGAATGTGAATGGACATCTCAGTGATTTCTGGTCTTTGGTGCTCCAGTTTTGGATGGTCATTACCGTTCCATTAAATTCTCTACTTCTTGTTAATAAATTGTTACTAATTCATTCGTCCATTGAGGCTTCGGTTTTTAATTTGCTTTTATTAAAGAAGCGATTAATCCTCGAGGTGTGACAGATATTTTTTGAAAGGGTTAATCCGAGTTTTCAGTAGCAATTCTTCAGAATGTGAATGGACATCTAAGTGATTTCTGGTCTTTGGTGCTCTGGTTTTGGACAGTCATTACCGTTCCATTAAATTCTCTACTTCTTGTTAATAAATTGTTATTAATTCATTCGTCCATTAAGTCTTCACTTCGGTTTTTAATTTGCTTTTATTAAGGAAGCGATTAATCGAGGTTTGACAGATATTTTAAAAAGGTTTATCCAAGTTTCCAGTAGCAATTCTTCAGAAAGTGAATGATTTCTGATGTTTGGCGCTCCAGTTTTGGACAGTCATTACCGTTCCATTAAATTCCATACTTCTTGTTAATAAATTGTTATTAATTAATTCGTCCATTGAGGCTTCGGTTTTTAATTTGCTTTTATTAAGGAACCGATTAATCCTCGAGGTTTGACAGATATTTTTAAAAAGTTAATTCAAGTTTCCAGGAGCAATTCTTCAGAAAGTGAATGATTTCTGATGTTTGGCGCTCCAGTTTTGGACGGTCATTACCGTTCCATTAAATTCTGTCCTTTTTGTTAATAAATTGTTATTAATTCATTCGTCCATTGAGACTTCACTTCGGTTTTTAATTTGCTTTTATTAAAGAAGCGATTAATCCTCGAGGTTTGACACATATTTTTTGAAAGGGTTAATCCAAGCCTTCAGTAGCAATTCTTTAGAAAGTGAATGGACATCTAAGTGATTTCTGGTCTTTGGTGCTCAGGTTTTGGAAAGTCATTACCATTTACCATTAAATTCCGTACTTCTTATTAATAAATTGTTATTAATTCATTCGTCCATTGAGGCTTCAGTTTTTAATTTGCTTTTATTAAGGAACCGATTAATCCTCGAGGTTTGACAGATATTTTAAAAAAGTTAATTCAAGTTTCCAGGAGCAATTCTTCAGAAAGTGAATGATTTCTGATGTTTGGCGCTCCAGTTTTGGACGGTCATTACCGTTCCATTAAATTCCATACTTTTTGTTAATAAATTGTTATTAATTCATTCGTCCATTCAGGCTTCGGTTTTTAATTTGCTTTTATTCAAGAAGCGATTAATCCTCGAGGTTTGACAGATATTTTTTGAAAGGGTTAATCCGAGTTTTCAGTAGCAATTCTTCAGAATGTGAATGGACATCTAAGTGATTTCTGATCTTTGGTGCTCTGGTTTTGGACAGTCATTACCGTTCCATTAAATTCTCTACTTCTTGTTAATAAATTGTTATTAATTCATTCGTCCATTCAGTCTTCACTTCGGTTTTTAATTTGCTTTTATTAAGGAAGCGATTAATCGAGGTTTGACAAATATTTTAAAAAGGTTAATCCAAGCTTCCAGTAGCAATTCTTCAGAAAGTGAATGATTTCTGATGTTTGGCGCTCCAGTTTTGGACAGTCATTACCGTTCCATTTAATTTCGTACTTCTTGTTAATAAATTGTTATTAATTCATTCGTCCATTGAGGCTTCGGTTTTTAATTTGCTTTTATTAAGGAACCGATTAATCCTCGAGGTTTGACAGATATTTTAAAAAGGTTAATTCAAGTTTCAAGGAGCAATTCTTCAGAAAGTGAATGATTTCTGATGTTTGGCGCTCCAGTTTTGGACGGTCATTACCGTTCCATTAAATTCCATACTTTTTGTTAATAAATTGTTATTAATTCATTCGTCCATTCAGGCTTCGATTTTTAATTTGCTTTTATTCAAGAAGCGATTAATCCTCGAGGTTTGACAGATATTTTTTGAAAGGGTTAATCTATGTTTTCAGTAGCAATTCTTCAGAATGTGAATGGACATCTAAGTGATTTCTGGTCTTTGGTGCTCAGGTTTTGGACAGTCATTACCGTTCCATTAAATTCTCTACTTCTTGTTAATAAATTGTTATTAATTCATTCGTCCATTCAGTCTTCACTTCGGTTTTTAATTTGCTTTTATTAAAAAAGCAATTAATCCCTGCAATTTGTCAAATATTTTGATAGTTTTAATCTAAGGCGTTATAGTTTCCAGTAATAGCTCTTGAGAAAGTGAATAGAGACCTAAGTGATTTCTGATTAGCTATGAAAAAGTGCGCCTAAACCGGAAATAGGGAGAAAATAAATACATTACTATTCGACCTTACGATTCGATTGTTATACAAAATTTGCGGAACAAATATTTATGAAAACTAGTCTAACATTATTTTATTATTATTGTGAAATACCAGAAAAATAGACAATTTTTTATGAGAATAAGCAATGAATTTTTATGAAGACAGACAGGCAGTTGCTGTCGTTTCCAATTCTATTGGTCAACGACGAGACTCGAAAAGAGGCAGACGTGTTTTAATTTCTCTTGATTTGTAATAAAGTCTAATTGTCTAAACACTAATTCTATCAAACGGTGTGTTGACATTTTCGCGTAAAATTATTATTATTACAATTAGTTTAATCGTTTATCCTTGATTTAATTAATTAATTTAACAACCAGTATAGGAAAAATCTAGAATTTAATTAAAGAAAAAGTATTACAATAATAATAATGATTTTAAGCAAAAATTTCAGAAAAATTAAGAGAAATTGAAGCAGAAATTTGACATCGGTAGAAACAGTATTAAGGAATCGCTCATTCATCGGTAAAAACTAACTTGATTCAGTATTTTCTCTTTAAAGTCCCAAATTATCATTTTTATTCTTAAAAGGATGTTCGATATGTTAATTTTTACTTCACTCACGTATTGACAGTAGACATGGTTCATATTCATTATATTAATTATATTCATATTAATTTTGGCATTTCGGTTCTTGAATATGCAACTTCCGGTTTAGGCACATTTTTCTGTAGTTGTCTAGTCCCTCCCTGGGGGTCACTATAGTTTCCAAGTGCTTATACTGAAAGCTAGTTTACATGATTGCCCGTTGGGCCAATCACATTCAACATTCAAATTCAACTGTACAGCAAGTGGTTATGTTCTACGAGCAAGTGTATGAAACTTTGAAGTTGTATAAACTCTTACATAAAAACAATAACAAAGCATTAAAGTTTTAACAATTACTAGATATTACATTAATAAAAGACTGTATAAAATGTTAGAAATTTTATAGCCTACTAAAAATGTTATATCTTGAATTCTTATGCCGAATGACAGAATTTTGGTTTCATTTATAAGAAAATATGAATGCAATAATGACAGAATTTTGTAATTTTGTATAATTCTTAATATGTGTTTTAAGAACATTTTAAAGTTGAAATAAAATGTCACGATTTTGAGGATATTATTTATAAAAAGTATGCAAAAGTAAGAATTGCAGGAATTTTAGACAGTTACAAATCACGTACAATCAATCAGTCTAATAAAAAAATGCCCAAAACTATGTATTAGGATATTAGAAATTATGCATTAAAAATTTTTATGACCAAGGAAAACAGGTCGAACAATTTTATAAGTATCATTTTTTCTAAAACCTCATTGTTTTAAATACTGGACACAGCTTTCTATTATTATATCTTATACAAACTTTTGACCATGATCTTGCGGTTGACACAACCTTAACCCTTGTTGTGTACACTTCTCTGGCGGTGTAACACACCCTAATGACAAAAACCGTTATAATAAATAAACTATTTCACATTTAAACTTCATTTTTTTTAGAGCTTCTTGAAAGTGTACATTTTAATATAGTATTGGTTACATACTCAAAACATTAGATTAAGTATGTTAAAAAAATGAAAACATTTAGATACTTGAAATGGATAAAATATAGCCGTGGAGTATATTATATCTCAATGTCTACAACAATTCACAAAATTAAACAAGCAATTTCCATAATAATTCAAATTCATAAAAATCGATTGATGTCCTTAACGTAAAGTCACATAATTTCCCTTATTCTTTCAATTCATTGCATTTTACCCACGTCGGGGTGAAAAATTCCTACCGCAAACATTCGGAAATCTGCATGTACAATTATATCTAAGGGAATCCAAGTTGATTCCGACGGAGTCGCCCAGCTCGTTTAGGGCGAAACGTATTTCGAGGGACTCCAGCGCGCGCCTACGTTTGTCGAGAAAATTGAAGCAAAGGACCAGGCAGGCATCTCGAGATTATAATTACGAGCTGTAGTCGTGCGCCTGGCAAGAGGAGAGAATAGCGATGAAATATTCCCGCGGTCCTCCCATAGGAAGTTTCGCCCGTGTTGCTTCGTCAAAGAAATATTTAATGGCGGACGTGGACGGAGCAGCCGGAAACTTTAACATCTGACTTCGCGTTTCGCGTTAATGTAACGCTATTTGCCACGCCGGGTTTGTTAAGGGAAACTTATTTACTCCGTTTCGAAGAGCGCGCGGCAACAAATCCGAGGGAACGAATAATCTGCTATCGTAATCGCGTTTGTTAAACCCGCCTCGAACTTAGATCCCGGAATTATTATTTTAACGTAAACGTATAAGCGAAATTGGCTGAACGAGATTTAATATTAAGCTCCGCGGGACAATGCAATTCCCGGTTAAGCGGTTGTTCTAAAAAGCTGCGATTGCATTGTCTTGGCGGTCTGATTGCAGCAACGAAATTAGTTACCCCGATTGCTTATTGGTCTCAGGGCGCGTGTCTCGACTATAAATAGAAACCGTTTTTTGTTATCTCGCACCAATTTCCCTGCGGTCTCACAGCCATAAATGAGAAAGAGAGCCCAGGTGGCCGCCGTTCGCGTTGTTAATTCGGATTCTAGAAAGACAGCTTAATTTAATGATCGACTGATAACGCATTCCTAACTTTTAATGAATTCCGCCCTTAAGAGGTTGTACCAGTGTGACCACTCAAAGTTTAGCTGACTTTTGGGAATGTTTTTTATTGAAAATATTCCATCGAAAGTTTTTAAACTTTTAGAATGTTTTTGCCTATAATTGAACTGTATAAATTAATTTTTTCGTATAAAAAGAAGCACCGATTTATGCGCTATCTTTCGAGACGCCAAAAAAGTGCTTGCACTGCTACGTGCCCAAAATTAAAAAAAATACGCTATTAAACTAGAAAGTATTCTTCGTACAATGAACTATGATATTAGAAAAATATTAGAAGGCTGCTATTCTCAAACTATTTGAGATCCGGCCTTTAAATTGTAATGTGACGTTCCTGAAGGAATAAACTTTGGAAAAATTTGATTTTTCGAAAATGTCACACTGTTACAGCCCTTTGACAAGCCTTTTCATTCGGAAATTTTGTCCCCGCTGTCCAGTACGTCGCGTGTTGCTTGTCCGCAGTTTCGAGGCTGCCGTTCGTTTCTTGATTCCGTTTCGACGCGTTCCCGAATTTCGATTTATTAAACACGGTCCGTCGGGGCGTAGGTGGAAAATGTCGGGAAAACGATAACAGCCGCGGGTATTTTCGATTGGCAACAAACGGAAACGCCCTAATAGCGCGATATACCCGTTCGTGTCAGTCCAATAACGCGAGATAGACGTGCCAGGGAAAGCTTTCGACAGCTTTCAAACGGCGAAGCTTATATAAATAACACGGTTCCACCCGCGCCGCGCTATATTGTGTCCCGCTGCACACAACGACAGGGCCACGCCGCACCGCGCGGCGCGGCGCGGGGCTCGTATCAAGAACGCGGCCGCGAATTTCCAGGCTATGTGCCGAACGCACATGCACGTTACTGCCTCTTATTTGTCAATGATATCGAGTTTCGCCCGAGTGATTCAACAGCGATACCAGCTGTCCTGAAAAATTTCCGCCAAGCCCCGCACCACGGCCCAATATCGCTGCGCCGCTGATGCGATCGCGAATTAACCCAAAAATTTAATAATTCTCATTTCAGTATTTGTTGCTCTTCCACTTTCGGCTTTCTTCTCGGGGTTTAAGTGAATCAAACAATATCCTGCTCTGCGCCTAATTACCAATTAACTCGGTTTATGTCTTTAAGACCTTTTGTTTGATTCGTAAAGAACCATTCTTTGGCTATTAGTAATGGGAATTAATGGGAACGCTGTGAAAATAATCGAACTGGGTATTTTAAACTAGTGACTCTCCAGGGAGTGACTGGACACTTCAGTGATTATTTCTCATTAGCTGCGAAGTAGTGCGCCTAAGCCGGGATTAGGAGTGAAGTAAATAAACTGCTTTTTGATTGTCAGGATTCGATAATTATATAATACTCCCAGAATAAATGTTTAGAAAAAATAATGTAACATTATTTTATTATTATCGACATCTGTGCCCACAATTATGAAAGTGATCTAATTGTAAGTCAAAATTCTGAAAAAAAAAAGAGTTTATTTCATATCAGATTTATAATGTGGTGTGAAATAACTGGTAAACTCTCTTTTTTTTATGTTTGAATTTACAATTAGATCACTTTTATAATTATAGGCACATTTCTATTTCTAAAAGAATAGTCGAAATATTAATTTTCATTTTACTGACGTCCTGACAGTGAATGTCATTTATAATTATCTACTAATTTTGACATTTTGTGTTCTGAATATGCAGCTTCCGGTTTAGTCAAATATTTATGTATGTAAATATCTTGTCCAGAAGTGGGAATATGCAGTCTCCAAGCTTGATTCAAATATTCAATTACTTTCAAGCAGGCAACAAATGCAAATATCCCACTAACTTAAATATTCTATCAGATTTTAAAATTACTTCACGTACTGTTGCTCTCTTAGTTATTTATTACATAATATTGTTATTTTTCTACTTTATTTCTGCACAATTTAATAAATTTATTTGAAAATATTTCTATTAATATTAGTTTTATTTGGAATGGTATTTAAATATGTAGTTCTCTTTATTAAAATTTGAAAATTTAGATAAATATAGACAGGGTGTCTCAGATAAAGTATTAAAGCAAAGTATTAATACAAAATGAGGCAAATTTTTGAATGATTAGCAAAAAATAGTGATCAATGAGAGCACTATAAATTATTTAAAGCATAAAGTCCCGCGTATTGATTGAAATTGGACACCAGTGAGATCCGGATTATAGCAAATGATTTTGGACTAACTAAACGAATATAAATAGTTCATAATGTAATAAATTTATTTAAAAATACTTCTATCAATATTATTTTTATTTGAAACGATATTTAAATATGTAGTTGTTCATTAAAATTTGAAAATTTGGGTGTCTCAGAAAAGGTATTAATACAAAATGAGGCAAAATCCTCGAATATTTAGCAAAAAATTGTAACCAATGAAAGTACTATAAATTATTTAAAGCATAAAGTCCCGCGTATTAATTGAAACCGAACACCAGTCGGTCTCTATAGTAAGCGAGTATAGTTACAAAATGATTTTGGACCAAACCTAAAGAAAAATAAAGAAACGACAATGGTAGACAGAACCTTTGTACCACAACACTCTTCTATTAGAATCCTCCGAGCGAAGTGCGTAATGTTGAAGTACAAATGGTCCTTTCACGCTCGCGCCGCATTTTTGGGCATCCGCCAAGCGAAATTAACCATCCGGGCACTGGGAGACCGACCAGCGAAATTGACCTCACGCGTTCTCGAATCCAGCCCGCGCTGTACAGGGATAATTTAGATTCCCTCGCCGGGGCTAATTAAGCGCCGCTTTCCGCAAAGTAACTGCTCGNGTAAATCTGTAGTTGTTCATTAAAATTTGAAAATTTGGATGTCTCAGAAAAGGTATTAATACAAAATGAGGCAAAATCCTCGAATATTTAGCAAAAAATTGTAACCAATGAAAGTACTATAAATTATTTAAAGCATAAAGTCCCGCGTATTAATTGAAACCGAACACCAGTCGGTCTCTATAGTAAGCGAGTATAGTTACAAAATGATTTTGGACCAAACCTAAAGAAAAATAAAGAAACGACAATGGTAGACAGAACCTTTGTACCACAACACTCTTCTATTAGAATCCTCCGAGCGAAGTGCGTAATGTTGAAGTACAAATGGTCCTTTCACGCTCGCGCCGCATTTTTGGGCATCCGCCAAGCGAAATTAACCATCCGGGCACTGGGAGACCGACCAGCGAAATTGACCTCACGCGTTCTCGAATCCAGCCCGCGCTGTACAGGGATAATTTAGATTCCCTCGCCGGGGCTAATTAAGCGCCGCTTTCCGCAAAGTAACTGCTCGCCCGTGTTCGCCACTCATGGTTCTCTACATGGAAATTAGTAAACAAGTCGATCGATCAAGAATCGAAACAGCCGTCCACGTACACACATATAGCCAGGTTGCTTTTTTGATTTCATAAATCGGCGGTCGGGCAGATGAAAAATGATTATTTAAAAACGTGCGACGCTCATTTATTCATAAAATTTCCATGTGCACTCCGTTGTGGAATTATTAAACGCTCGGTTAGCCGGGAATCGGAGACGCAGTTGATTTAGCGTCGGAAAATTTCACGCCCGACTGTGCGCCTGGCCGCGCTGTAAACGCGTCCAAATCGTATCGAAATTTAATGAAAGTACATAACTCCGCGCCCCTGACCGGGTGTCCTCTAACGACACCTACCAATAGGTGCACGCATTCGTTACTGCGTTACGTCGCGTTATCGCCGCGCGTTAATTCCTCCCGCGAATTAGAGTTCGCCAATGGGACGCGACGCGATACGTGCCGCACACGCCCGGCGGAACCAAATCCTGGTAATTCCGCGCGGAATGAAACGGGGCGTCAGATATTCAGAAATCAGAACGTCACGCGGAAACGATGATAGATGGACGGGGAACGTCAATAAAAATGAGAGAGTAAACAGTGTTGCCGGAACAATTACCGGAGGCTGGCTGCCGGCGCGGTGTGTGCGCTCGCCGCGCCTCATAAAAGCGGGGATTAAAAAATTCATATGGAACCGGATATGCGTATAATTAAATTCGCGATAAAATCGCATACAATGCCCGGCCGTCACGGCGTGTGTGCTCGCAAACGTTGTAAATCTTTTATCGGTTTTTTTCCATATTTATGGAACTCGGTGTATGTACTGTGTACTGCGCGGCTGCACTCGTAAAACGGTGGTAAAAAGGAACGGGCGGTGGAATCTAATGGCGCGCAATCGGGGGTAATTATGCATTTTCCACGGGCTAACATCGCTTTTCTAGTTGGGTAATGCTCGGCTCTTGTTATTCTTTTTCTGGCCTCCGTTAAGGCCGACTCGTCGCCGCCGACGTTCTGAAACTTTGTTTCAACTGCCCTCTCGGCTCGAGGACCGCCCACACCTTTTCCCTTTAAAGTGGGTCGCCTAATTAGTCGGATACTCGAGCCATTCGCGTGTTACATTTTGCCCGGCGACGACGACGTTCTCCTTGGCCAAACGATGGCCACGATTTTTCCTGCTGACGTCAACGCGCGAAAAGTCAACAGAGAAATTCACACTAAATCAGAGACGCTCTCTCAGCGGAATTAAAACGCGATTAAATCCAGCGCGCCGGCCGGAGGGACAAAAGCGTCCTCGCCTCGGTTAACGTTTTATCCAAAGAAATATTTTTCAATCGTCGCGGCAGTCGCTTTTGCAAATCTCGCCCGGCGCTACGGTGTTTATTCAAACACTTTACAAGACAAACGACGCGACGCTACGGGTCGGGGCGAAGTTTCAGCGAGAGCCAATTCGCTCGTCCTTAAAGGACTCGCGGCGTTATTCAATCTCGCCTCCACGTTCCGTCGATAAATCAGAATCAACACGCGACGCGAATAAAGTCGAGCGTTACATCGCTTTAATGGCCGACCGGTGTAGCAACTTTGCTCGGATACATTTTCGATGGCGAGGGTCCCCGCCTCGGCCCCCCGGCAACTAAAAGCACGCCTCGAAGTGCGCGGCATTGTCTTCGGTATCTTTCAATGCTATCCGTTAACAACCGGCGTTTCGTTGCGTCTGAGAGCCCCGTTGTGCTCGGCGACGCCACGGTGGAGAGGAAAACCGATGATCGTTTTTGCCCCTCGTCTACCTGGGAGTGATAAGTTGTGTAACGTTCCTCCCGCGATATCTTCTTCCTTTTGCGTGGAGGAAAAAAATCCGTCGGAAATCCGGATTAGAGTTTAATAGACTTCGTTTCCTTGTCCGCGATTTTCGTTCCTCCGACATTGTCGCCAGGTCGATCGTCCCTTAGGGGCATTAACCGTCGCCTCGGTATCATCAAAGCAAACAAATTCCGATAAGAATTTCAATTTCTCCCTTTAATCGTTCAGGCAATGTCATCAATTTTTAAGTAGCCTTTTGTCACTCCTGGTTGGTAAGCGAAAAAATTTAATATATCCGATTATGTGATCAGTTTTATAATGCAAAAGGTCGTTCGTCTCAAACAGTCTCAAATTTAAGGGGGTAGACTCTGATAATAGCGTGACAAGACTGTCAATCGTTACCCACAATAGTAGCCAAAAATAGGGATTTACAGGAATTCACTTTTCGTCCCTGAGAATATTTTCCAGTCTTTAACTAGAGGACAGAGTTCCTCAGAAAGAGGACAAATCTGGCATAGTCTGGTCATTATTTAACCAGAATAAGCTAATATTTAATCAGTGTTAAAATATGTTATCCCAAATGTGTTAATCCATGTCATCAGCTCGATGTCCAGGCACCTTAAACGATTTTGAACCAGTTGTGACGTCATATGCAATTGAAATTGGCCCAAAATCGTTTGAGGTTGTGTACGCCATCAATATGGCTGCCAATGACAGGGCAAATATATAAGATTTGAATAGGAATGGATTGTTTTTATTTAAATTAATAAATACAAAATGGATCAAGATGACAGGATAGGTGATGATATCGGTATGCAATTGTTACCCCATGAAACAAAAAGTAAGGCATGTTGTTGCGTACTTGGTTGCAAAAGTATCCCATGTCTCTGTTTAGCTATTTTTTCGTCATTGAAAATGACCTCAAATATAAATTAATGCAAATACAGATAAGAGAAAAAGCTCGTTATCTGTTAGTAAAGTTAAGAGTTGAAATTAGAAATCTTTCTACAATCGGTCTGATTTTATCAGCACCAATAAAATAACAATTAATCATATTTATCTCGTTAAATATTAGAATTAGAAAAAAATTGTATACAACCTTTCTTGTAGATAATAGCAGTATCTACAACTTTTACTTGGAGCATTTTTTGAGAAAAAACAATTTTCTGAGATTTTTCTACCCCTTTGGTATTTTGGTACCCCTTTCGATTCTTGGAAATTTTCGTTTTGCATCAAGTACTCCTAAACTGTCGAACTTACTACAAAATTCTATGACTTTCTTTGTAGCTGGAAACTAGAGTTACAACTTTTGTCTAAAAAATTTTTCTCTTGCATCAATAGTTCACGAGTTTTTGACAAAAAACGAAAAGACGGTTTATTGAAAATTACTCGTTAATTATTGATTCTAGTGAAATATGTTGGATTAATAATTAATATTGGATAAGCTAATTTTCCCACATGACATTTATAAATTTGCCCCATCGTTGGCAATCATATTGATGACGTATCATCGAGCAGACGACACGGGTTATATTGCCATGTTTATAATTGATTTTTTATTCAAATTAAATTGTTTTGATTGAAATAATAATCAGACCACCAGACTTTCTTCTTTCCGAAGAGGTACTTGACGACCGGAGAATGTTATCTCAGGAAGAAATCCCTCAGGACATCATCTAAGGACGAAAACCTATATTTTGCACTATTTTTGCCTGGTTACCAATAAAATGGACCAAAAAACGTCACAATTTTACCAACGCGTATTAAAATACCATATTTTAGGCTATTGTAACCCTTTAAACGTAGTGAGTACGATTCATGAGTTGAATTGGAATGACTTGAACGACGAGGTCTGATCAATGATCGGTTCGTACTACTGGCGCGGCCATATCTCGGTAAACAAACGTTATTTGAAAAGGAACGCGGGGAAAAGTGTGTTTCATTCCGTTTAGTTTACTCTGGATGAAGGAACGACAATTTCCCGGCGCTCCCCGGGAACAACGCCAAATATTTAATTCGTTGATCGAACAGCGTCGGGGACACGTGTCGCACGTTTCTACGAACCCGTTCGAAAAAAAAAAGGTTGGCGTCGTCGTCGTCGTCGTTCCGGTTATTGATTTATCGAACAGCGAACGTCGTTATTGCATTAGCGATAATACGCGTTCTATCTCCTCTGCGGCTATTACACGGAATTTGTTGTATCGGATACTTGGCGCGGATTCCGACCGGTCGACGTTGATAAATCGACGGTGGCTGGGTTCGACAGTGTGCGTCGCGCGCAACCGTTCCACGAACGAAACTTACCAATGGGATAGCGATTAGCCCTTTTTATTCCGGTTCTTGCGCAATCTTTGTACCATTTGCCGGGACGGATTACCGTCCCCGACAATTTAAGGGATGTTATCTACATATTTCGAAATATCGACGCGCGTGACGCGAATAATTGATAAACGCGCGCGTCCCCGCCGGCGGGGGTTATTAAATTAAACAAAAATCGCATTCAACATTTACGATATTAATTGCGCGTCGGGTAATTTCGATCTAATCGGATCTCCGCGAAATAATTCGCACTCTGGGGGGGGGGGGGGNAACGATACTGCCGCCCGTTTATTTATACAAACATTTAATAAGATTACAAAACGCTGATGGGGTATAAACAATGATCGAAATTAATTCTTAAAGCGATGGTAACATCCGAAAACACAGTCCCAGAGTAATCCTCTCTCTTTGGAGCGTCGGCACGCGCGCACTCGTCGTAGTTAACGTCCAATAAATTTCCATCGGTCTGTACAACTGCCCGCTATCGTTCGCTGCTCCCTTTTGTCATCCACTCGAATCCGCTCGGTATTAGTCGGGCCGGTCGATCGAATCGATACGGCTCGTTCGCAGTGGACCGCCGCCGCCGCCGTGCT
Organism: Ceratina japonica; assembly: GCA_019453355.1. Classification (NCBI taxonomy): domain Eukaryota; kingdom Metazoa; phylum Arthropoda; class Insecta; order Hymenoptera; family Apidae; genus Ceratina; species Ceratina japonica. The sequence goes on from SMSR01012645.1 coordinate 14,326, forward strand.
GCCGATCGTTACTCACGAAAAAGGGTTGATTAGCGAGCGCCGGCTAACCTGGATCGTTGCTCGTCCAACAACAACGACGCTTCGCCCATGATTTTCGCGCTGGTCCGGACCAGGAACAGCAACTGGTACTCGTCGGTGACGGTGAGAGGGGCTCTCGTCCTCACTAACGCGTGCAGAACGTTGGCCCTTTCGAGGTCGAGCCACCTCTGGAGAGTGACCTCCCTCTCCCGCGGTCCGCCGAAATTCACGTCCGCGGGACCCCACAGCGAAAACTCCAGCACGGATTTTACCTACAGTTATTACCGGTTTTATATAGACTGATCCATGTGGAACGCTGGAAGATCACGCAATCCGGTTTCTCTCACCTGAGACAGAGTGACGGCTTTCTCTCTCGTGAGCAGCTCTTGGATCACGGGCAGTCTACTAGCCAAGTTCAATTGTCGGAGCGCGAGGAGGGCGCACTGACACAACGAGACCCTCTCCTCGTCCCGTTCCTCGTTCGTCTCCACGTTCAATCTGTCAAACGTTATCGAGCAATGAACAAACCAATCTCGGCGAGGGCTAGGCTGGTTCTCCCTCGGCCGGAGCTTTACCCACCCTTGGAGGAGATAGAGCCTGTAATAGGCGTCCTTGTCTTCCCTGCACAGGACCACGTTGTTCAGGCTCCTCGCGGATTCCTCGATCCCCCGCGCCTGAAGGCTCTTCAACGCTGTAACGAACTGAAGAAGCACGAACGAAGCCTCTCTGATCGTTCCCTCGTCGTGCAGGTCCTTCAACGTCGCGCCGAACGATTGTATAGTGCCGACTTGCAATCGAGGCAGAACGGAGATGGTCGCTGTAAACACGAGATCGATTAAAAATTCATTTTTAATTCGCCGGGGGCACGCGTCGGCCCGACTGTGAACCGGGGAGAGCCCGGATCTCGTTTCTGGCGGAAATTCACTTTCGGCTGACACTGTACAAAGCGGGAGGAAATACCTTCGAGCTGTTTGTTACCAGGCAGACACGTCTTGTCCGTAATTTCCTTCGGTGGCGTGTCTATAAACTCGATTATGGGTGCCAAATAAAATTCCTTCCGCGATACGTGCGTGGCCAGATCGAAGGCGACGCACAGCGTGACGTTCAGCTCGTTCCACGTCGCCGAGCAAAATATTCGCCTGCCGACGGTGATCGACGTATTGGCGTCGACCGTGAAGTGGCTTATACGGGGATTCGTATTTTTCAACGCTCGCGCCGTCATCGTCGACACTTGAGGCGTTTGGTTCAGCTGGAACGTACGGCGAAAATTTAGTTCCCGAGCGTGTACACTTTGTAGACGTACGTATGCAACGCGAACAAATGTCGAACTCGTCGTTCATCGATTTCGTATAAATATTTCCGACTGCACGCAATTTGTCTGTGACAGATATTTTTTTTCTTATAAAGAGACCACGTGATCTTGGAAATCGCTTTTGAAATGGCAATGTTCTTATAAATTGTAGTACATATCCAGTATTAAAAAAATATCTTGAGTTTCTCAAAAAGGGCTTTTGCTTTTGAGATATTTTGATTTAAAATTGTTACGTAGCCTGTAAGTCTTCAGGTAGACTTTTATGATCGTCATGAGGTGTAGAAATTAATTGACCAAAAATTGGAAACAACTTGCAGCAAATTCTATTTGAATTATTATTATTATTATTATTATTATTATTACGCACGCGTGCGTAAATCCACTTCCCCTCACACTAGTTGCATAATGTACTATACATACATTTTTTGTATCAACCCATTTTTTATATTAATTTTTCTCAGATACTAGATTGTAAATCGATTCGAAATTTCAACAGGATATTCATTTCACATTAGTCATTGAATTTCAATAGTTTCCAGGACCTTTTTCATCTGCACATTTCACTGATGAACCTACTTAAATTAAATGCTCTTACTCGGTGTCTGCGGCCCTCCAAAGCTTCAAGTCTAGATTCGGAAGCATTGAGGGCAGAAGTATTAACCCTTTGACTACGACAAACTTTGAGACGCACCGGTCGTACCACACGGTATATTTATTATTGTTGAGCGCTTATACAGTAACTCCCATTAATATTCGGGTACACTTCAAAATGGAATAAGTTCTTTAATATGGAGCCAACTAACTTAATTTTTTGTGGGCTTTTAAAAGGTATAGTTTACTATGTAATGTGTAACAAACTATTAAAATAAATTACTATTCGACGAAATTTCGAAGAAAAGAGAAAAGATCATGATTAATAATTATCAAAACGACCTGTTATTCTTGGACGAAAACCTCGACAAGAATCAGTATATTTCCATTAGATAATAGCAAAGTACAATTTTTTCGGCTTATTTGCAAGCCCTTATCAAGTGTTTATCTACAACAACGATAAAAAATGATAAGGAACGGGACACACTCGCCAACGGTTTAACAGAATCAAACATTTTATAGCGTCCAGTTAAAACTCACATTGTAAAAGCTCGAAAGCACGAACTTCATAGTCCCGAAAACGGCACCGTTCAATTAATGTCACAATTTAAAATTAACAAAGAAAATCATATTGTATAAACTTCTTGTCGAGGTTTTCGACCAACAATAACAGGTCGTTTTGATAATTATTCAACATTCCTATCATTGGACGTTAAAATTCAAATACAAAAGATAATGATGTTTAACTTTTTTGTTGGAGGCTCTAGCAAAAATTTCAAACGTCCCGTTGAATGTGTAAAGTTTCATAAAAATCCATGAAACCATAAAAGACTTAGACATATCGAAAAATGTAAAAATTCTTCAATTTGTCCCAGTCGTAGATTAAAAGTCGTGGAGAACTGCGATTTTTAAAATTTTTAATCGCTTATAGCGCATAGCAATATTGATCGATTTTGATGAAACTTTGTACATGCATATAACTTACTTAGATCTGCAAACGAGACACTTTCAATTTTTATTACAGATCCTGATAAAAAAGTTAAAAACCATGTATGTCCTTTACTATTTTCTTCGCGATTTCAATGAATACCAAGTTTTTTTAATTTTTTGTTAGACATTCTATAGTAAATTAAGCTTTCTAAAATTCCACAGAAGATAAAGTTCTTTGATCCAATACTAATAATGTTATTCCGTTCCGAAATGTGTTCGAATATTAATGGAAGTCACTGTATATGTGCCCATAATTATGAAAGTGGTCTAAGTCAAAATTTTTTGAAAAATGAGTTTATCACTTATTTTACACTAGATTCATAATGTGGTATGAAATAACTAACGAACTAATTTTTCAAAAAATTTTGACTTAGACCACTTTCATAATTATGGGCACATAT
>SMSR01012657.1:9963-25350 GCA_019453355.1 Ceratina japonica
CGTCGCACGCATCCGTGGAACTTGATCTGAGAAGGCAAGCTGGAAGCTCGTGCGGCTGATAAACGAGCCGGATGAACTCCGTTAGCGTGATCTCATTACTCGGTCTTCGCTCGACTTTCGCGAATTCTGGCTCGCTTCCGGTTTTACTAGTCCTCTATCCGGACGCCGACTGGTGTAACGCAATTTCACGCGACCCATTCTTACTTGCTAATTTCGAGTAACTTCACTTCACCTTTCGTCTTTAAGGGTTACGAATTTCATTGCAATATTCAAACAATATAACTATACTTCATATCTAAAAAATGTGAGTTCATCGGTTGAGTAATGTTATTAAAAAAAATGTTGGAATTATTGTTAGCTCGGGATCACTGTTCGATAAAGAGCAATAGGAGTCAAAGGGTGATCGGAATGAACGGCAGAGAGTGGATCGGAGGGCAAGAGAGAGTAGCGGGACACATGGCCCGAAAGGGTACTTTCGTATCGGCTACAAAGGTATCCAGCAGGGATAAATACGTCGCAACTTTCAGCGCACGCCTCGCGTATTTCTGCGCGTGTATCTTGGCACATATGCACGCAGCAGGAAGCGCGCTCGGTCCATCTGCAGCGATCCGATTTTGCGACAAAGCCCGTGTAATCGATTTCAAATTTGATAACGCTTAACGTCGGCCCGCGTACATGTGTGAGAACGCATGCCCTTATCTGCACGGTTTATCGTTCTTACTCGATCGATCCGGTCCTGATGAAATTAGTACCCTCGCCTCGTGGCACCGCTGTGCTCGTTCCGGAAGAAATCGAAGGGCAAATACCATTCAAACAGCATAACGATGTTATTGAATACATAAGATAGTAGGAGCAGTCATTATCCTCTTCTAAATTAAAATTCTATTCAATGCGTAACATTCAATTGAATGTGCTAGATTATACACGAGTAATTTGAATATTTTTATAACATTTTGTTCGAGACGCAGCCGTTCCTAATATTGTTTCGGCAAACGTACACATTGTTACAGCAGGGCGAGCAGGACCGGACCTGCATAGATAAGGAAAGCGTTTCTGTACTATATTGTTGCTTCTTGTCTAAACATCGGTGTTCGATATTTCCAGTGTAGGGCACGTCTTAGTCAGTCTGTCCCCAGCAGCGTAACTGAACGGCAGAGCATTTTATACCTCTATCTTTTACATTAATAAATTCTTTATACTCAGCAAAAGAAACATTTATTTATCACGCTGGTAAATAAATACCTCGATAGAATGGTACCATTGTCTTCGGTTTCGATGTTCGAATTAAATTCGCTTATCAAAATCCTGGTTAGAAAGATTTAACCCGAGTCGAAATTTCATTTCTGATTTAACCTTTTCCACTCGAGGCCTTTTACACTCTGACGAATGAGCAACTCGAGACGATTTCGGCTATATTAGGGAAGCATTTTACAAGTACTTTAAAATCATTTTATACTCAAACAAACGTATATAAGTAATAAAATTTCACCAGTGTATTCATTCTTGTATTGAGTACAACAAAATCTGTTAAATATTATAGGCGCCGTATCTCCGCCGCTTGAGTGCAAAGGATTAAACCTATTAGTTCTACACGAGGTTTTGATGGTCTAAAGTGAAATTGTATCAGAGATTTTCATAAGGTATTAAAGTCTTATTATGACCTCGATGTTCTACTTACGTCCGCTTTAGACACGTTGAGGCCTAATTATACTCTTGGTCCTTTTTATCGAAATTTCTTGATTCTAATTTGAGCCTAGAAGCCCTCTCTTTCATATTTATTATTATAAGTATTTTATTCCCGAAAATGCGGAAATAAAGAANACGCCGTATCTCCGCCGCTCGAGTGCAAAGGATTAAACCTATTAGTTCTACACGAGGTTTTGATGGTCTAAAGTGAAATTGTATCATAGAGATTTTCATAAGGTATTAAAGTCTTATTATGACCTCGATGTTCTACTTACGTCCGCTTTAGACACGTTGAGGCCTAATTATACTCTTGGTCTCGAGGTCCTTTTTATCGAAATTTCTTGATTCTAATTTGAGCCTAGAAGCCGTCTCTTTCATATTTATTATTATAAGTATTTTATTCCCGAAAATGCGGGAATAAAGAATTTGTGGGAATAAACTACTTTATCTCTCGCACATGCGGGACTAAAGTACATGCGTGAAAAAGAGCCACTTCTGTCCCGCTTTTGAGGGAATAAAGTAGCTATTATAGGTAAGCCATGAATAAAATAGTATTACATGTAGGCTTTGAAGATTTAAACCGAAACTTCTAGGCTTTGAAGGTTTTAAATCAGAAGTTAAATTTCGACTCGGGAATTATTTCAAAACGATGAGGCTCGATTCAAATTTAACAGTCGGAAAGAGAAGATCGTAATTGGCGTAGATTCGTGATTAGACCGTAGCTTGATAAGACAAACAAGCCCGTGATACGTGCAGCGTTGCGTTTCTCCGAGTGATCCCTCGGTCTCGGTCACGGTTACGCTTTTAATCGTACGACTGTCTGACCCCGACTCCCTCGTCCCCGTAGTTTATTTAACAGCGCCCTGGGCATCGGTAAACACGGGTTAGCGAATTGGCCCCAGGGCGAGACCGAATGATAGTTAACGTACCGCTAAACGCCATTGGAGAGGACCTCGCGTCCCTTCCCGGCCGGGATATACGAAGGCTCGTATATTGCGTGCGCGAGGGGGACCGAAATTTAATTTTGTGCTTTTTGTACACGCGAAATCGTTGTCTCTCCCACTTCGGCCACGCCGCGTCGGCCTCCGCTTCCCTTCCGCGCGTGTCCCACTCGTCGCGTCCCGCGTCCCTTGCTTTATCTCTCCGATGCCTTCCTCGCCTTTATCGTGCTACAACGGGAGCAATGACGCAGGCGTCGACGAGATTTCCCTGCGATTTTACCGTTCCGCCCGCAACTATTCTCATAGATTCACGCCGATGCGCCTTTTGTAACAAACGCAGGGATATAATCTTCGTCGGAGTTACACGCAGTTGATTAATCATTTAATGGTAGTGCATCCGGTACCGGTTCTTAAAACTATAGTTGCAAAGATTTTTCACAAGGCCAAATCTAAATTAAACTTGTAAACCGAAGGCCAAGCGAGACGCGAGCTTTCGTTTGCTCGTAGCCGCGCGCAGTAATATCGTCGTCGACGACCAGGTGGTTAATTCATTCGCGACGTCTCAATGAACGGGTCGTCGGCGAGAACTGAAATCGACGGATCGCGAGGCCCGCGAAAGCGGTGGAGAACAAGCGAGAGGAACGCTGATACCTGGGTGGAAGCGGGACGCGGAGCTCGGAGATGGTTGACTTGATGAAATCATGCCGCGAGAATTAAACCGGGGGATACCCGTGGCGTGTGTCGTCGTCGTCGTCAGCGGCGCGACGTGTGGAGCAGGAGGACTCGGCTCGGGCTCCAATTGGCGGGAGCAAGACAACGGTAGGAGTTGACTGCAGTGTATACACAGTTAATTAAGCCGGAGTACCACGGAGGACGGGGTGGCGCGCGGGTGTTCAGAGGCAGGAGAGATCGCTGAAACAGCGGACAGAGAGGTGTGCCGGAGGATGAAGAGAGGAGAGGAGCACGGTGGAACGAGGAGACAAAACAAGAGAGACCCGCTCCCGTCGATGCGAGAGAGACAGGGACGAACGATTTTGTCCTGTGGGCTGCAAAGGTAATTTGCTCTCTGGATATGCAGTCTCAGCGGTTCTCAAATCGCGCGGCGACGTTCCGCGGCTTCGAACGGCGCGTCGCGTCGCGGTGCCTCTTCCGTCCATTATCACTCGATGCTCTAAAAATTTCGTTTGAGACCCGATTTGCGGAAGGAACGTCCTCCTGCTTCCCGCCGGTTCTTTATCAATCGGCTTTTCGATCCGGTCCGTTATGCGGTTTTTTCAATTGAAAAGAGACCGTTCAATTTACGATATTTTTTCCCCGCTGGGTTGAACGGGCTAAAAATCGACCGCNTCGTCTGCATATCATCGGTGGAGCTGGTTTCGTAATTTTAAAACGGATCTGTTATCCTTGTTGAAAGGTTTTTGCGCGAGCGGACTTGAAATGTTCGCGAAAGTGAAAGGCTCTGTGTTTTCAACTTATTGATCAGTAACTTTTCAAAGGAACTTGACTTAATTGGATTCTAGAACAATAACATCCATGTCTGTGACAGTCACGTCGGGCGTTTGAAATAGCTTGGCTATGATTTTTCGTGCCTCTTTCATTATCACGNCCTCCTGCTTCCCGCCGGTTCTTTATCAATCGGCTTTTCGATCCGGTCCGTTATGCGGTTTTTTCAATTGAAAAGAGACCGTTCAATTTACGATATTTTTTCCCCGCTGGGTTGAACGGGCTAAAAATCGACCGCACTTTTTCCCAACCGCCGATTACTGCGCGATTGTTATGCATTGTCGAAAGAAATTGCGAGCGCGAAATTGCGTTTCCCGCCGCGGTGGGATTCTTGCGGACGATGAACGAGAAATACGAATTAAAAAGCAATACATGGCCGCTGTTGGGATTGCTCAAAAAACGTATTGTAGGTAGTCCGCGATGTGTACGTACATTCTGTGAATCTTCTCTAACTCGATTTCTAAACCGAACCCTCTCCCCGCCGAGCGAACGTGTTTTTTTTTTCATCCCGAACGATTCCATTCGAGCCGGTTATGATTTTCGTCGGTTTTCGAAGTTCGCGTTCGCCACATTCTACGCCACTGGGACCGGCCCGACGAGCGAATTGAAACCGCCGAAAAAGCGAAAAATGAAAACCTAAATTCGTGGCGTTTACCGCAACGCGACGATTTTCCTTGCTTCACAATCCTGAAAATACTCACTGCCTAACGAGTTTTTTCCTCGCGAACTTTCCCCTTCCTTTTGTAAAAATAAATTTCCATACAAACGCTTTGTACAGAAAGTAATTTAACAATTTCGTATCACGTTGGCGTGCTGCCTCTTAGATTTCTTCCAAACACATACATATAATAGAGCGGCGCACGACGGATTAAGCGACGGAAATCTGTTACCGTTCTTCGGACGACCCGCTGAGAGTTTTGTCAAAACCTGTCGTGAAATCCGTCTANTAATAGAGCGGCGCACGACGGATTAAGCGACGGAAATCTGTTACCGTTCCTCGGACGACCCGCTGAGAGTTTTGTCAAAACCTGTCGTGAAATCCGTCTAAACATTCACAATGCCGACGCCTCTCGAACTTCGAATGCCACCACCCGCGGTTACAGTAGCCCAAACAAGCTTTTCTTCCACGGAAAACATCGGTCTCCGCGCGGCAATGAGCTGGATACGATTTTCGGGATTCCTTTCATCTCCTCTATTTCGCACCTCGCGCTTGGATCGTCGTCGAACGTCCGAATTGAGCCGGGGAAGAGATTCGTTCAGTGAAAATTGGAGCGGATTCCGGCGCCTTGTGAACGATCTCAATGGCCGGTACAACGAAATTAGACTTATCTCGGTCATCGAGGGCCACCGTGCAGCTGCTTTCGGATTCACCTGAATGGACTGGCCCAGTTTTCCTTTATTATGTCCTCGTTTCGGAGGCTCGCGTACCGATTTGCAAACAGATTCCTACTCGTCGGTTGCTCTTTTCGACGGCCGGGACACGCGCCATTGTCGACGACCGATCNCCCGCGCGGCAATGAGCTGGATACGATTTTCGGGATTCCTTTCATCTCCTCTATTTCGCACCTCGTGCTTGGATCGTCGTCGAACGTCCGAATTGAGCCGGGGAAGAGATTCGTTCAGTGAAAATTGGAGCGGATTCCGGCGCCTTGTGAACGATCTCAATGGCCGGTACAACGAAATTAGACTTATCTCGGTCATCGAGGGCCACCGTGCAGCTGCTTTCGGATTCACCTGAATGGACTGGCCCAGTTTTCCTTTATTATGTCCTCGTTTCGGAGGCTCGCGTACCGATTTGCAAACAGATTCCTACTCGTCGGTTGCTCTTTTCGACGGCCGGGACACGCGCCATTGTCGACGACCGATCGATCCCGATCAGCGATCTTTAAGATTCGGATACAATGAGGATTTCCATAGAGGGAATTTTCCATACAGGATTTTTGGGCAATTTCGAGGAGATTCGATTTTGTTCCCTTTATTGGCTGGTCAATGGACAGGGCTTGTACCGTATTGTACGGTAGTGTATAAAATTCTTTTGCATGACAGAATACCGAGAATAGTGGGATGTTATAAGATTTAAGAGAATGATTTTAAGGATTTTGCGACGAATTCTGTTCTTAATTTCTTAAAAACTGTGACAAATTATAACAGAAATCTGAATATTAGGAATAACATTCAGTGTTTATTAAATTGTCATTAGAGGAAGTTCATCGGCATTTCCTCCTTGTTAAAAGTATTTGAAAATTCAGAAAGAAATCAGATTTGTATTTAACCCTCATAACGGCAGAAAATTAGACGAGCTGGAAGGTCCGCTTATCTCTGGAAGTTGGGCCCATATCAAGTGCCCCCAATCCGTCAAACAGGTTAAAACGTTTAACCGCCACGGGGCTACCTGAGTTTTTCGGGTTCCCATCGAAGGTAATCTAGCCAAGGGATCCCTCGAGTTTCTTGGCCGGGCATCAACGTTCAGAAAATTAGTTAAAACTGGAGCTAAGTGCTGCTCCAACTCGACCCGGCAACGAAATAAACGCGCCGATCTGAACTCCGCGTCTCCCTGTCGCAGATATTTATCGCAGTAAGTGGGATCCGGTTAAATGCAACTTGTGATCTGATTTCTAGGGAACATGTAAAAGCCCTTTCCCTTTCTTCTTTCTCTCGCTGCTTGGGTTAGCCAGATTCGTGGCCGAGATTACCAGCGTGGAAAACGGAGTCGTTTGTTAATGCGCGTAAACGAGACGCGCAACAACGGTCTGGCACGTGGGAAACGCTGCAGTACAAAGCGCCTCGAGATTCTCGATGATAGATCCATTATGAATCATTCCTATAGCTTTTATCCAATTGATCAAATTTTGGTTTATTGAAGCAGCGTTTGATTCATTGAAAGGTAATCATTTTCAAATTGCTGTATCAGAGGTAGAGATTTTTAATATAGCAGAACCTATTTCATACTGAAATACGTACAGGGTGTTTGAGCCGAACGACGCCATTTGTATAAATATCTCTTCTGTTTTTTATGTTACGAAAAAGCTCCATCGCATGGTCCAAATAGTTTCCAATGAGAAATATCCTGTAATAAAAATATTTCTGTTTGTTAATTTGTTTCGATTTATTCGAGGTGATATTTTTATGTGAAAAATATACATTTTTTACGGCTGTAATACGATATGAAATAAATGCTGACTAAATGTCAAAATTAACTGAAGTTTTTATGGGAAGAGAGGGAAGGGTAAAGAACCCTGAATGTAAAATTTTAGCCTGAGTCATTATTAGTTTTTGAAATATTAATAAAAATGCCCGTAGATATTATTTTAAGAGCTATTTTATTAAATATTGAAGATTAACCGATTAGATTCTTTTTAAACTATGTGTATGGTTCTTCATATATAATATTTTTCGAAACGCATTCTTGCGATAGAATCGCTAAAATATTCATTGAGGACTAATATGAGTATAATACAATTTAAATTTGAAGCGAAAGTCCGATCTTAAAGTCAAAACTAAGACAGTTGCTGCAATGGTATGCAATTTTACTGTGATTTAAGCTTACGATTTCGACAGCGACCTTCTCACACGAGGAAATTATGTTTATTAATAAATATCTAGTGACTCAAAAAATCTTTAGCCTCTCACTGCGATGAAATCATTAGTATATCTGCAACTCATAATTATCACACGCAGTAGCAGCGAATCTAAATAAGTGACTTATACTTATGATACTGCTGATCAATGCTTACGGTTGCATAAAGGATGTTTCCCAAATCGCAATTCCCACATCACGTTCGACATACGTTAAACTGGTTAAAAGATTCGGAGTTACCGGTAGCGTCGAAAACAAAGGCTGGGAAAACGGGAAATATGGGATAGACAGTGATAGCAAATGCTTAAGTCTATCTCAAAAATAAGTAACGACTATGAATACCGGCCAAAGGACGTTAAAAACCAAAAACAGTTTCACACGAGGCTATTACGTTTGAGTAACTCGGAATGTATTTTTGCATCCGTTAGACAATGCAATAGAAAATAGCACACATCTTGTACATACAAAAATATTTACCTCGTAAAAAATGAGGCAAGATAGAAGTTTCTCTTGCAGGATACGTCTTCTTCAAAATATAATCATAAATTAAATCATAAAATAAATCATATAAAATATTTAAATCGACATAAAAGACAAAAGATTGGGTGGCCTCCTTTAGCTGAGACACCCTGTATATCCCTCATTTTATAGAAGCCACATTTAATAAGTTTGCGTTTCACTCCCAAAATTATAATTGCAAACGATACTCGCCACGAAGTCCAATTACTTGGGACGTAGAACGGTTTTAGGAGGGCAACGCTTTATTTAGCAGTATGTATAATTATAATCGGGACGCGTGGACTGGCGGCCGGCGGGATAGATTTTTTTTTTCCCTCCTTCCACAACGGAAGGGCCGTGAATCGGCCCGCAACGTATAATTTGCCTCGATTTTCGACGGATCGATTTTGAACAGCTACTGTTTCGCTACAGGCGGATATCTTTTGTGTCGCGGTTTTGTGGGCGTACACTTCCCCCTGGGCTAAAACGCCAAATGGTAACAACGATACGCGGAATCGAATGCGGAATGGGAAGCGTGGATTTGTTTTCTGCGCGCCACCGTTTTGGGGGTGAGTAAAGTAAAAGAGGAAAAAAGTAGGAAACGACCGGACGATACTAAAAATCGTCGTCTGCCCTTTCTTTGCCGTCGAGGTAATTTCAGACGTTTCTGAAAGGAAATCGAGATAAAAATCGACGGCATAGCAGCAGTTCTGTGGTTTCGATTTCACACCCCCAATGAAATAGATTATTGAAAAAATTGTCGTGTCGATGTCTGCTGTTTCTTCAAAACTTTGCTACCATAAATTAATCCTATTTATTAGACGGCATCAAACACAGGTGAGAAAAGCAGGGAATAAAAAGAACCTTACCTAATCAATCATCCCAGCTGCAGCATCTTTCTAAAGCGAGCGGTGTATCGTNTCATAAATTAATCCTATTTATTAGACGGCATCAACACAGGTGAGAAAAGCAGGGAATAAAAAGAACCTTACATAATCAATCATCCCAGCTGCAGCATCTTTCTAAAGCGAGCGGTGTATCGTCAAAGAACAACGATATTATCCGCGAGCGGGGGCAGCGAGCACGGGATCGAAACGAAGCAATTACGCCGGCTGAAACTTCATCATCTCCCTATCGGTCGCGGTCGCACGGAACAGGGAGGTGGAGGCGAGTTAAACGGCTTAGAGGCGAGCGTCTTCGAAAAATCGCGACGCCATCGGTACACGCATAATGNGAAGTGTATTCAAGGACGGCGCGACAGGAAACGCAATTGCGTAATGAAGTAATCTTCAAAATGAATTTCGCGATTGAAGGCACGTGTTCTGGACAATCGTTTCGTATTTCGATCAGCGATTGCTAGTGGATTGCTCAAAGTTTTCATCAGAAAAGGTAATTAACCTGAAGAGCAGCCTTATTCAGGATTAAGGCTCGGACCTGCGACGATGGATTCGCAGCAACTCGTCGACACAGCCTCTCAGAACAGTCAAGACATGGTCTTGCCGAAGCCAGCTAGCAGTACACCGAGACACAGCATCGACGCGATCCTTGGACTGGCGAACAACAAAAGGAATCATCAGGAAATGGAGGATAACGCTCGCGATACTCAGGAAAACACAGGTAACGCTTCATTCTGTTTATTTTACATACCTGATTGATAAAGGTAGAGGTAGCAGTACAAGTCTCAATAAAAACTTGCATTTATACGGTTTTACGATAGCANTGCCATTTCCACGCTTTATTCTGTTTATTTTACATACCTGATTGATAAAGGTAGAGGTAGCAGTACAAGTCTCAATTAAAACTTGAATTTATACGGTTTTACGATAGCAATCATTAGTCAATTTCCTTTTCCCATTCTCAATAATACAATATGTACATTACACATAAGTAAGGGTTATAATCACGCTTAATTATATTGATTTTATAAACCGTATATCCAGGAAAATAGATAATCGTGTTCGTTTGAGGCAACGATGCTTATCAAAATTGCAATTAATTAATTTGTTGACAAAAGCCGTATCACGCAAGTGTGGCACGCTCCGTCCGTCGGACTGATGCACGCTGCTCGACACTGATACCTCGTACGTACGTATCTCTCGCTACCCCAACGGCGAATCCAGGACGCTGGGTCCGAAATCCCAAAACGGCTCGAGTTACCCTCAGAGGCTTATTAACAAAGCAGCTTCGATCAATCATTTCATCCAATTACTGGCCTCGCTATTATTTCCCGGTCGGAACGAGAGTTTAATTTAATTGTGCGCGCCAACGTGGAGCATCGACCGCGGTATCTTCGGTTTTAATAAGTTCTCACGACGTCTACGTCTCCTGGATAAAATTAGGAATTATTATATCTCAATTAATTGCGCTAGAATTAAGGTAACGGCTTTGTTTTGTTCATTACGTGGGATTCATTTGTATTCCTTCAGCGGGTGTTTAGAGCGATTAAAGGGATATACGCAGTATATACAATAGAATTTAGTTGTTTCGGTACGTCCGCAGTCCGCCGCGATTAGCGGAACAAATAAATTGCCATCCCGCATGCGCGACAATATTGTTCCGATCGGACCAATTAATGGTACGCTGGTTAAGCAAATCGAGATGACGCGGCCGATAATTTTATCCTGGAAGCCTTAATGCGTCTTGCTCGCGACGCCAATTACTGAAATGCGTCAACGCCAATGCATTTAACGTGTTTCGCTGACGTTAGAAAATGGGAAACAGTTCCATTACGCGGAAATTGTTCGAAATAATTTCACTAATTTCTACACAACTTCAGAGACATTCGTGTCCTGTCAATATTTTTTCGATTTCATCGATTTCCTCCTTACGTAAATAAATACAACGGTAAAATTAATACTCGTCCGCTATGTCCGTCGTATGTACATAATAGCTTAAAATCCGATAATGCTGTCAAGTAGTATAGTAGCAAACAGAGAACCCACTCATAATCATTGCACTTCACCCGCTTCAATCGCCAGAGAGAATCGTGTCAAAGTTTTACGAACTTATATCAGAACTCGTTACGTTAATCGTCCGTCATGAATATTTAACGTTTTCAATTATCTCTTTTAGTATTCGGTTTACTCTTACTTCAGCCGTTAATCAAATGTTTCGTAATCCATTTAGTATTCATCACACGAAGTGCTCGTCGACTTACCGTCCGATTCGATCATCGTCGTTTCTCTAAGTCCATCTCTTCGCGCGCGACGAGCCCGAAAAATTACCGCTCTGTCAATTCACGCTATTACTTCGCCCCGAGATTCGAACGTCGGTGACATTATACGGTTACGCGGAGCGGCGGCGGCGGCGCGGCGGCGTCCACGGGCGGATGCGGCAGTCCCCGTTATCGTATAATTGAAAAATCGTTAGTATCGCGACGATCTGGCTCGTGTGCGGCGGTGGTGGTGGTGGGACGGTGCTATGCACGCGGCTAATTAGTCGTCGAGGGGGTCGAAGTGAACACGAGAGTCGGCAGCGGCCGGCCAGCCCCGAACGTATATTCGATAATTTCAATTTCGAGTACCGGCCGTCGAGCAGCGTCGCTCTCTTCGTCGTTTGTCGTCCCGGCGAAAACCTGGCTCTGGCCACCGGCTGTCGTTTACGATGTCACTCCGTTCACCCTGTATCGAAGTTCCACGCGGTCGCTATCGACGCAACACTCACGCCGCGGAGGGTAAAAATCGACAAAACAATTTCGTGCGCCGCTATTTCGTATAGAAATCGAGAGCCGCCGTTAACGGAAACGTAACGCGCGGATCGAGGAGAACGTCAGGATGAGGGGGTGTGTAGGAGAAAAGAAAGAGATAGTACCGATCGATTGAGAGATACACGGTGGTGGTTCGCCACGGGAATCGGCGACCATTTCGACGAGGGGAATTAACGTGGTTCCGTTCTCTTCCGGTGTTCTTGGCCCGCTGTTTGTCGTACTGCTAAGCTCCGTGTAATCTCGTTGGCCGCTGGATTACGGTGATCGATAACCGAAATCGCTTTTACATAATGCACTTGTCGTTTGTCACCGTCGATAGGTAGATGCGCCTCGTCCGGCTGTAGCGCAGTGCGAGATCGGCGAAGTCAGTATACGGGCGAACGAGAGAATGAAGAAAACGATCGTTGATGACTTTCTGATTTATTTGGTTACGGTTTGACCCTTCGTTCTTTTTTGCATCGATTAATGCGCCCCGATAGAGTGGTCGTTTGAACGTCCATCAGGCGCTGGCGCTTGGTAGCAATTAAGTAGCCCTCGATTTATCTTTATTTGATTGTGTTCGGTTTGATCGGTGATACGGGCGCGGAGATAACGAGGCACCGTCGTTCAATTTTTAATAGCCGAGTACAACTTTGTGAAACTTGATTAACACAGAAATGATCACGATTATAGAGGCGTGTAGCTTCGGTCTGCGAGAGTGGTCAGGAAATGGCCGAGTCGCTTGGATCTTTTCGACCTGAGGACTTCTTGTCAATGTGACATAATATCGCGGAAATTAGAAAGCGAGGAAATCGAGTGGAGATGATTCTGTGGTAGAGAGAGAGAGAGCACCAGGCGAAGATGGAGGAAAAGCGGGGAGAGTGAATGGAGGCTGATTGCCGGAGACCAGAGTCCGTGTCCTGCTAATCGAATTATCATTAATGATGATGCCGTACGCGAGAAGGAAGAAAAGGTAAAAGACAAGCTCGGCCTCCGCTAATAAGTACGATGGCGGTTAGGTAGGAGAACGAGGAGAGAGGGGCCGAAAAAAGGAGATAGATGGAAGCGGCTTTAAGTCAGTCGCTTCTTAAAAGCAGAATTGACGTGTCTACTAATGGATCGCGCCTGCCCCATCTACTTTCTTCTTCAACCTCTTTTTCGTCGTCTTCTTCCTCTGCTTTATCCGCATCTTCGTCTTCTTCTTCTCCTCCTCCTTCGTCTGCATATCATCGGTGGAGCTGGTTTCGTAATTTTAAAACGGATCTGTTATCCTTGTTGAAAGGTTTTTGCGCGAGCGGACTTGAAATGTTCGCGAAAGTGAAAGGCTCTGTGTTTTCAACTTATTGATCAGTAACTTTTCAAAGGAACTTGACTTAATTGGATTCTAGAACAATAACATCCATGTCTGTGACAGTCACGTCGGGCGTTTGAAATAGCTTGGCTATGATTTTTCGTGCCTCTTTCATTATCACGACTGTCATTCAAACAAAACTGCATAATGCGATCAACCGGGAAAAAGGTAGAACGAGAGAACGTTAAACGGTTTTGCTCGCATTCTCATATGACGCGACATTCAGTTTGTGCCTGTCGCCCGTTTTAATTTCTATCGGTCGTGCGTTTAATGAAACGGAGCTCTCTCGCGGCGCGCGCGGGATCGATCCGCCCGGAGCGTACGGAACGGTCGTTAATATTTTCAATTAAAGAAGAGATTAATCATACGTTGCCGGTCGTTTTTACCTCCTTCCGATCCGGCCGAGATCATCGATTATTCATTTCGTCCCAAACGCGCGACGCCGTTAATGCTCGAAATTACAGTCTAGTTAGGCAGATTGATAAGCTTCCCGCGTGAGGATATAATTCGAAACAACACGTCGCCGAGATAAATCGGTTCGATAGGTGAATTAAGGTAGGTGGGGAGCAAGAAAAAGGAGGAACAAAAAGGGGAAACGGCAACGGGAATGAAGGAAATAAAAAAGGAGAAACGCGACCGCGGGAGGAGCGTTAAGTGTGCCGCAATCAATCTTACCTTGTACGCGCGCCGGAAGATTAATGCACTTTCAAATTTCATTAATTCTTCGCTGCATAATGAGCCGCGGGGCGCTCGAACGAATAACTTTCCTTAACGCCGCGATAATGCCGCCGAGACCCCGCAACGTAATTGCATCAATTCCTTGGTAATTCGCACAATTATCCTTTCTGATTTTCCGGCACCGGCATCGTGATAGCTAACTGCTCGAGAGCACGCTCCCAATTAATCACGCACGGCCTCCGCGTATCTCTCCGTAGTAATTAAACTGTGTCGCTGCTATACGATTCGGGACATTTAATCGGGCGTCTTTCCGCGGCCGATCCGCGCCCGAGACGAGCCGCCGACCGACGGGAATCCTCGGATCTCCAAAGCTACCGCGTTTCTATTTCTGCCAGCCGGATCGATTTTACCGCGGCGACGACGTCGCCGGCAACTTTATTGCGTATTAATTACTTGGCAGTTTCTCTCGGGACCGTTGCTAAATGCTAAAAGTTACACGCGAACGGTGTAATTAAGACGCCCGAGCGTCTCTGAAAGATCGTTCTTAAGTACCGGGTACCATCCACTTTCAATTACACGCTCGAGAACGACGCGCGTTCAATTAAGAACGATCATCGCGTTTTCTTGCTGGATGGTAGCACTTACCCGGCGCGCGGCGACGACAGTCGGCCTGTTCTCAAAGGAGCAGTAAAATCGAAGGTGAACCGTGGACTTTCACCGCGAGAAGATCGCTCCGATAAGCAGCTGCACGGATTCAATCCCGGGCCTGATGCGCTTCAAAATAGCGCGTAACATCGCAGCGATTCATCGAAAACGTGTAATCGTCGGTTTCGAGAGCGCTGGTTACCGCTCCTGTATCGATTCGACCTGTATCGGCTGATCAACACTTCTCTTTTAAGGGAAACTGCAAATTATAATCAGACCTGGTAATAACTGGATGAGGAGAGAGTGTAGATAGTAAAGGATGGAACTCGTCGTTCTATAATTTTCGTGTCGAGTTAAGGTAGTTGTTTCCTAAATCGAAAGTATTGAAAATTGCTTGAAATTATGTACAAAATTAATATAGATATCAACGAACATGTGTGCAAATTCCTGGATCCATTGACCATCTCGTTTTTGTGATATTGTCAATCAAAATTCGCAATTTTTACTATTCTTTGACGTTGTAGTAATGGTGGCGGCACGTGAAAAACATCTTTCTTCGGTTATAGTAATAAAATGAGTATTGACAAATAGTTGAAAATCAAAACAAAATGAGTGTAAACTATAATAAAACACATGGATTTTTTTTTTAATTTTTGACCATCTAGTTACGGAGTAATATTAATCTAAATGTTATCGTTTTATCATTTTTCACGATGACTATGAGAAGTTCGATCGATGTAGCAACGTCGCCTTTTGCCGCTACATTCAAATTCATTGAGGAGTGATTAGATTACAAAAGGGATTGAAGGTAGTTACTGTAGTC
>SMSR01012659.1:9471-47808 GCA_019453355.1 Ceratina japonica
TCACGCTCGCTTTGCGAAATGTTTACGGAACCCGTAGCAATTTTGGAGCAATTCCAGATGCTGGAATACGATTAAAATCAAGCAGAAGTAACAGTGTGCTTGAAAAATTACTTGGAAGACGATTTTAATTATTACTGAATTGAATATCGATTGATTTGAAACAATCGATTCAACAATTTTCTGAAGAGCTTATAGCATCGTTCAAAAATGTACGAGGATATTGCGAATTATTATACTTCCAGTTTTCGTTTAATATACCGGTGTTCGAGTTCCTGAGCTTGGCATCAAGTATTATAGAGTCAGGTTTGCAATTCGCGAGACTCGCAAGACTACGGAGATGCTTGGAATTCTTGTAGCGCAACTGGAATACGTCTGTTCTACATTTAAGATTGACTGCAGATAGAAAGCTTGCAACCTCACGGAGTATACCAGTGCGAGCAAGTTACCACGCAACCACAATCTTACCTCGCAATTAAGAGTTTCGTGAAATGTACATTGTTTCTCAATTATAAGCTTCCTAATCCTTAAATACCTCAGAATGATTACGCATTAAGAACGATGCAACGATTTTACAGAATGCATCGCATAATTACTCGAATTTGCACGTGTTTTATTATGTTAGTTTTTCCTAGGAAATCTCTTAAAAAATAATGGACTCACCAACGTAGATACACTTAGATCAAGAAAAACGAATTGAATATTTGTCCACATAGGATTAATCTTTCTATTCAGCTGTACAATACTGAAAGCACGTAAGCCAGGATCGATACAATACCTTGGCTCTTCTGCAGTGCCTATAATACTTCAACCATTTAATACATGGTACGAGATGCGTAAATACCAGGTACAATAATAATTAACTGCACTACTGACATTTAAAGTAATTAAAAAGCAGATAAAAAGGTCTTAAACAATATTATATAAAACAGATTATATACTTTCTCCTTGGGTTATGAAGTTACACATTTAGACTTGAATTTACTGTGTATCTGAGCATTGGAGGATATATTTCAAACGAAATTGGGTCAAGTAAACTTTACAAAATCTGTTCTGATATGGTAACGAATCTTAAAATAAAAAAAAAAAAACGGGACGGGAGATCGATGTTTCCGGTACAACAATCGTGAAATTTTCGAGTGGTTTTTGGTGGATTACGCGTGTACGTGTCTGTCTTTTGTTTCTTTTGAAAATATGTGGGGCGTGTTACGTACGAGAGTGTACGAAGAGTAATTCGGCTGTTGCGATACTGTAATTGGAGTGGCCTTCAAGGGAACGTTGCAAGTTGCCGTCTGTTAATGATGATGCAATAAAAAAAAGAAGCTTCCTGACCCGGGAGTAATCCTTTGTCCGATTTTACTCCGCTGATTCAATGTTCCACTCCCACTTACAGTTTCGAATTACAGTAACTACTAATAACTTGAAATAACTATTAATACGCGGTGCACTTTTCTGTTAACAGAGATGCTCGAATGAAAAGTACTATAAAAAGCGGCTTCAATTCAATGCTCCACTCCCACTTGCAGTTTCGAATTACAGTAACTACTAATAACTTGAAATAACTATTAATACGCGGTGCACTTTTGTGCTAACAGAGATGCTCGAATGCAAAGTACTATAAAAAGCGGCTTCGTAATATTAATAACACGTCGTATAATTGTATACTTGTTCAGGTCTTTTTACCAGTGGGACAGAGAATTTTCTGTAGAAAATGATACAAAGGGAAAATCGAATTTCAGTTCCGGATAATTGAAGGATATTTTCTGCGTATGAGCCGGGACATTAGCAAGAAAAGAAAACGGATGAAGTAATTAGCGCGGAGTGGATTCACTTTGAGCCCCGTCCGAGGGCTGCTTCGTTAACGATGGGACAACGAACGCTTTTCCACGCGAGCAACTTAACAAATCTAATAACAGCTGTTGTTACGTTGAATCGTGATTGAATGCTATTACTCCGACGCAATCACTTCAATCGAAAGTTTAATTACAATCTTTCAATCTCCCCCACGCACTTCTCCTTATTTCCGATGTTCACGTTATAACTCTTTCAATTAGCACGCTCCATACGAACGGACCGCATTATAATATGTGTGTACCTTCGAATCTGTTTCACGGATTAATAAAATAACGAAGGTATGTATGAATAATTTCATTAAAAGCCAATCTCGCTCGCTTGGAACAACGTAATGGAGAGAGTTCAGCGACAAATCCGACTGGTCATAAATTTTCTCGTTGAATTTCCGGATTTTATGTAATTCCCCGCTCACTTCATATAAACGTGAGCGAAGCGTGCTAATTCAGATCCCCAAATCTGTTTTACAAGTGAATAAAATAACCAAGGTGTGTGTATGCTGCTAATTTCAATGTCGAGCGAGCGGGGCTCGCTCGGAGCAGAGCGTAATGGAAGGTTGCGTAACACATCCGTTGGCCCACAAATTTTCGTGGGAGATTTCCCCAAAAACCCGTGGATTACCGGGGGAGCGGAAGGAGCAGCGCGGAACTAGCCTCGATACACGATTGCTCTTCGGAGACGCGCAATTACGGGGCGGCTTGCTCGCTTGCAACGAAACAGGCGAGAGGGTTCTCGCGAGTTCCATCGGAATACGCGAGTACGTAGTTTACTTAGGTGGTTGTACGCGCGCACGCGGCCCGGATAGACTCGGGTTTAATTGAATCGTTCCTCGCGTGTATCGCGATCGTCCCCGAGGAGGGTGAAAATTTCCCGGGTCGCCGCGGCACGTACGCCTAATGCCAGCCTCGCCTCCCGCGCTGCAACAAGTTCATAAAGACGACGCTTAACGCGCACGCAGAACCGCATACTGCCGCGCGAATTGACCGACGAACCGACCGGATTCGTGCGGATCAAGATAAGCTATCGGCAAACTGAACCAGTAAATACCGAAACGAATTCATCTCCTAATATTGCATCAATAATTAAGGGGTTAGATCACTCTAGAGGTAAAAAAAAAGAGAGGCGTATTTTGTAATTTTTTTTCAGTGAGAAGATGAAATAAATCGGAATTACAAAATAGGGTTGTTATTATACATGTAATTGATTGTACAAAATTATTTTTTCATAGTGATGCACGTCAAAATGGGGACTGTACAGAGTTTATTTCGAAACTATATTTTTTAAGTCAGTAAGACTCATAACTCAAAGAATGTACAGTCAATTACGTGTATAATAAAAATCCTATTTTATAATTTCGATTTATTTCATAGTTTGGCACGAAAAAAATAACAAATGCCTTTTTTTGGGCCTAAGTGGTCTAACCCTTTAATTTTATTTCAATCTGATTAGAAAATAAAGCCAGAAAATCGTCAAATTGAGATATTTCTTTAATCGATTCTCATTTATTAAATATTCTGAGTAGGGGTCATCAGTATTCTCGAGGGTTACTTGATTTTACAAAGAGGATAAGAATTATGTTACACGTTATGCAGATTACACCTTTTCTCGGAGATGTTGGCAGGTAATGTAATTGTCAATTTCGCGAAAGGTATAACGCGCTCATCCTCTGACCCAGTTCCTACATTAGGGGCAGCGGTTTCCCTCGCTTCATGTTCCACTTATGTCAGCTTATGGATCTTGGACAAGGGGACAGCGAAGGAAAGAATAATGGGAGGGACCCCTTTGTGTCTCATATATATCAGAAAAGTACACGTACGTGCAGTGGGAGACGTCGAGCCGCATATTGATACAGGAAAAACATTTATTTATGTCTGCTATTGGACGGTGCTCGAATCAATCTCGAGTTTGATCAAAGAGTCTTTTGACACGACATCGATCTATGTGTATCTTACTAACAAAGCCTTATTAAATATATATCGTACCTCCTCCTCATAAAGGATCCTCTGCAGTTGAATGAATACGCCTTACAAGAGACGGCAAGATAAGAATGATAAGGCAAGAATAGATAAGGAGTTTTATTAAAACGACAACGTTAATCAACAAATGAGTTAGGGCCTGAAGATTATCTCGCAATATTTTCGCTTTTGTTTTCTTGACTGCGCCTCAACATTTCTTAGTATTCGCCGGGTTGAAAAGAAAGACGTTGAATGCATTTTCCGCGGCGTGGTGCAACAGCCCGCGAAAATGAACAACGCGCAGTGCAGTTGGCTCTGAAAGCAGATTGTGCGTTTCCAGCTCCGCCGGCTTCTTAAAATTAAGTTACATCATCTGGTTTCACTCGGTTCCCGTAAATACTCATTAGAAGACACTTGTTCTCCGTGGCTTTTGCACAAGAGAGCTCGTCTTTATATTCATTTCATAATAGGACCATTCAAATTCATTCAATACCGCAGAAATGTTTATGAAATCTTGTTCGTTGTCTTACAATAGACNCAGTGGGAGACGTCGAGCCGCATATTGATACAGGAAAAACATTTATTTATGTCTGCTATTGGACGGTGCTCGAATCAATCTCGAGTTTGATCAAAGAGTCTTTTGACACGACATCGATCTATGTGTATCTTACTAACAAAGCCTTATTAAATATATATCGTACCTCCTCCTCATAAAGGATCCTCTGCAGTTGAATGAATACGCCTTACAAGAGACGGCAAGATAAGAATGATAAGGCAAGAATAGATAAGGAGTTTTATTAAAACGACAACGTTAATCAACAAATGAGTTAGGGCCTGAAGATTATCTCGCAATATTTTCGCTTTTGTTTTCTTGACTGCGCCTCAACATTTCTTAGTATTCGCCGGGTTGAAAAGAAAGACGTTGAATGCATTTTCCGCGGCGTGGTGCAACAGCCCGCGAAAATGAACAACGCGCAGTGCAGTTGGCTCTGAAAGCAGATTGTGCGTTTCCAGCTCCGCCGGCTTCTTAAAATTAAGTTACATCATCTGGTTTCACTCGGTTCCCGTAAATACTCATTAGAAGACACTTGTTCTCCGTGGCTTTTGCACAAGAGAGCTCGTCTTTATATTCATTTCATAATAGGACCATTCAAATTCATTCAATACCGCAGAAATGTTTATGAAATCTTGTTCGTTGTCTTACAATAGACGCGAATACTATAAATTAATTGTTACAATAAGTCATTTTTTATTATATATTGTGTTTGCTATTTCAAAAAAAGGTTTAAGTACCACAACTGGCACAACAATTTTTTATCTCCTCCATTAGTCTTCATCCTCCTTCACTAAGTATCATAAAAAATTCGTGTTTCATTGAAGAAAAATTAAAGTGGATAAGAAATCGTTTTTCCACGTCTGTGACTTTTGTGGTTCCTTCAAATTTATATTAAGACTCAAAGAGACGCGTGTTCCGGCCATAAACCGTCGGACGGAATTGGTTCGCCTTCATCATCCGGACCTATTTGATTTCTAAAGCGCAGACGATCCTTTGTCGATGTCTATCGGTTAAATGAGACAAAGCTTCATCGTGTGCCCGGGCGCAGGTGAATTTCTGTTTAAAATGTCGCCGCACTCGCTGGGATCAAACAAGAAAGTTCACGGAGTCCCGGGCACGGGCTCATCCCTCGCTAACGTACTCGGATACATACGTTATCGTTCCCGCAGGTCGCCGCGTTATCTCAAAACGAAGCGCCGAGAAATATCGCTACCAGCATAAAATTTCTACCCGTCAATATGCATTTTATTAACATTTAATTAGACGAACGTGTTTCTGACTCATTCATATTATATATTTATATTATAATTATGTCTTGTCATTGTACGAGGAGTATGAAGACGTCAGCCATTAAAACAATTAAATCTTCTACACGAGCGGCCGAAACCGTGAACGACAATACGCGCGAGGCAGGTAGCGTTGGCCTGGCAGATGATTTGTAGTTCTGTGACGGCGGCGTTATCGAGACGGTCCGCTGTTTACGCCGGGCGACGTTACGGTCCGTCGAAAACTCGTAAAATCGTAATATAAATTACGGGACAATAGGCCGGCAGATACCATGAGGAAACCATTGTACCGGGCACCGACCAGGTAACAATGGTCCGCTGAAACAATAATATGCCAGAGAGGGATGTAATTATCTTTGGCGCACGAGATACTCGGCATTGTCCCGGCGAATGTCTATCCGACCGCCATTCGAAGCGTCGTCGCCGCCGTCGCTGACAGAGATCCGTCAAACTATGAAAGATCCGCGGCGTAGTTTCCAAGTTTCCCTCGTGCTCGTGGCCCGATCGATTGAGCCGCGCTGAAAATTTCCCGTATCAGTCGTAACGAGGTGTTGAAGCGTGCGGCAACACGCTGAACCGCGGTTACAATGAACACGTCTTACGCCTGGCAAACAAATTAATTATCAGCTTCTTGAGCGGTAATCTAGAGAGAAGTCGTAATAGACAGGTAAACGTTGTCGCAAGACGTTACGAAGATTTGTGCGCAGAACTTGAACACCGAACTTACGAGTCGTAAGTTAAATCATTACTTTAATGAGCAAGAGTTCTTCAGGGTGAATAAAGGAAAACAAGAGAAGAGTGACAAACTTAAGATATTAATAGTAGGTGACAAATATGAAATTAATGATAAAGCAAATGATGTTAAAAAACAAACTGAGAAAACAGAAAAAACAAACTGAGAAAACAGAAAAAATAAATGATATTTTATGAAAATAATAAAATTAATTAATTTCCCTTGAATTAAACTAAGACAAACCAACAAATATTAAATTTAAAAATAGAAATGAATGGAAGAATTTTAATTAACGAGAGAAGTCAAGTAATTAGGAGTAATTACGAACGAAACCTTCCACTTCCATGGAATCGTAGCCATAAAATGTAACAACGATATTATTATTCTTATTATATTATGTATTATAACCGGGAAACGTATCGATGTCAAGTTTCGCATTTCCGATGGATGAAAGAAAGGCGATTCGGATCTGGCGTATACTGGCAAGTTATATAGATTTAAGAGGAAATTGTTTTATCGGCTACGACAATTACCCTGTTGTCGACGATAAGAGAGAACTGTCTGCCCACGTGAATGACATTCGTATAATGGACGAATCGGGCGTGGGATGAATATTATTTGAAAATGCCTCTCCATAGTTTACAATAGCCGGTTTATCGAAGCACAGTAGTCCACAATTCGACATAAAGAAGAGCATGCCATTTTTTCGGAACTTCATACGACCACGAAAATTCGCCTAAGTGCACCTTCAATTTCAAAGTGACATCCAGGTTGCGGTTTTAATAATTCTACGGCGAGGAACGTGAAATACTTGAATCGGACAGGGTGGAAGCTTAATATTCTATCAGCGATTCGATCTTTGAGCGAACGACTCTGACTCTTGAACAACGTGTACATACTCGCGGGGCCAATTGTCCCGTACAATATTATGTAGTCTCTTGTGCATCGGTCGAAGCCGTCTAGGCAGGCAGGCAGGCAGGTAGGTAG
Organism: Ceratina japonica; assembly: GCA_019453355.1. Taxonomy (NCBI): domain Eukaryota; kingdom Metazoa; phylum Arthropoda; class Insecta; order Hymenoptera; family Apidae; genus Ceratina; species Ceratina japonica. The sequence goes on from SMSR01012659.1 coordinate 16,837, forward strand.
GTAGGTAGGTAGGTAGGTATACGACCTCTCTATTCACGATTCAATCCATACACGTCTGGCGAGAGAGGAGCGCACGACGAAACGTTCGCAAGTGGACATTCACGAGATCACGTACGCCTGCATACACGCGTCTCTCTTCTAAACGAATTCCATACAAGATGGCTCACGATTCTTTAGAAAGAGGCACGCGTCTACGGTCCGCGACGCGACGAGAGAAATCGCAATTATCCACCGGGTGTTTAAAAATCGCCCCGACGCGGAATTTCATATTTTTGCAGCTGACGTATTAATTACGCGACGAATAGACCGTGCACGTTCGGCCGTGCATCGATACAAAACGTCATCGAGCGGCAGGTTCTTTGCAAAGAGTGGAGGACGCTGATTAACAAACAAACGAAGCGCGCGCCAATTTACATTTCACAAAGAGTAACCCGGTTACATGGGCCGCGTGCTTGTCGAACCTGAAACGGAATAATAAATCATGTTGCGATTTCATGAATTGAATTCATCGTAAATTTACAAGGCAGCTGTTATCGATGCGGCATCGACATCACTATTTTATTCACTGAACCACAGCCGGGGAGATCTTCTCGCCGATGGGATTTACACGTAACGTCGTCGCGTGTTCCTCCCTCGATTTTCTCCCCGAAACTCCGGGCCGAAGGGGCTCACGTTCGCGGCACGAACCCGTGTGCACGCGCCCACGCACACGCCTCAAACGCACACATACGTATACGTATATAAAGCGCTCATCTTTATCCCCGAACTGATGCTCCACATTACAAAAACCTTCCGCGTTGCGCAAGCTTTGCATTCGCCCGGTCTTTGTACACACGTCCCGTAGACCTATGCACACGCACTCACGTGTGTCCACTTTCTGGCAACTGTCCTTTGCAGAGCTCCGCCGCTCGCTGCATTTATGGTATTCAATATGGTTTTGTACGCACTCCGCGCCGGAATCCTCCGCGCTCCGGGGATGAGCTACTTGTTCTACTCTACATATTCCCCGCTCCGTCGCCCGCGCCCCGTCCCACCGCTGCCGGGGAATGTTTTGCGAGTGCGTCGGCTTACAAAGCAAACCATCCGGCCGTCTCTAACCGGAAATTTTTGCGTGAAACGCCGGATCAAACAGCTTTCCAGCTATTCGCAAAAATGACTAGTTTTTATTGATGCCGCAAAGTGAACCGGTCCGATCTTTTAAATGAAAAGCTCAAAGTATACAAAGCATGTTTCTCCCATGAAGAATTCGTGTATAATTTATGAATTGCTAGAAAATGATTTTATATAAATATATGTATCGTATTTCTAATGAAAAATCAGTGTTAATCAGGAGATGGGAATCTTTAATGAAACCAACGTGGATGTTTGATTGTTGAGGAAAAATTCATTGAACCCTGGGTCTGTGGGTCACGTTGCGTGCGAGGGATCATGCGCGACACATCAACACCTGCATCCGGTGCGCATAGAGCGGCGGAAAGAGGGGCGGGGGTGGGCAGAAAGAGCTGAAACGTGTCTGGGTGCAAGTGGATCCTCAACGAGGGATAACTGGGAAAGAAAAGGCGAGGGGGAGGAGGAGGAGGGTGACGAAGGGGGTCGGCCACTCTCGCGCCTCGTCAGCGTCTCCGACCTTTTCGGTCTTTCATTAACTGAAACAGCCGTGGCTCCTCCGTTCGCGGACCGGGCTAAATGTAACCGTGGACCCGGATTGCATTCTGGAAGGTTGCCGACGGTACGGCACTGGGTGAAACTACCCGTTTCTTTCCGCCTGGCTTTCTCCTTTTGTCCGGTTGAAAATTAACGAGTAGACAGGGAATCAGGGAGGCGCACACCGTCGTCGTCGCGCCGCCGCGCCGGACTGCAGTGCTTTGGCCGCTGCGTGACAGCGATAGAAAAGAGGCGCGACCGGGCCATAGCAATGGGCCAAGCGACAAAGAGGTAAAAAGAGAGGAGCCGTAGAGGCCGACCGATTCTATGCGGACGCTGTATTTTATCTAGGGGAAACGAGATCGACCGGGGCTAGGCTCGGCCCCGGTGTAAAACGGAAATAAATTTCATGGCAATTCGTCGGCTCGGAAAGCTTAACATTTTTCCAGAGCACGAGTTCCTTTCACAACAGCCACGGCCGTAATGAACCCCGTTCAGCGCTCCTTATTACTCGAAATGCACTTTTAAACGGGCGCAATTACAGCCTGTTTTTCTCTCGAAAACCGACTGAATACAAATTTCAAACGCGTAATAATTTTTTAATTTCCTGAAGTGGAAAAAGGCGCGGGTATCTCGTTCGCGTACGGCCGAGTGTCTGTTAACTGCTTTCGAATAGAACGCCGGGTACAATGGGCGGGAATCATCTCGCGCGAAAGAGATAAGTAAAGAGGAATTGTCGCGGAGCGGCGGAAGAGGGACGAGGATGAAAATGGGCGGAAGAAAAAGAATCCCGACCGTCCTCGGCGGCGTCGGCGTCGGCGGCCTGCTCTCGCTCGGCAAACCCCTTTTCCAGTTCCCCTACGACGCTCTACGATTTCGGGGAAACTTTTTCCCCGCAAACAGGGATAAGTACTTCCACTTATTCCACGTGCCGGCGGTTGTTCTTTTAGACCGGTCGACGAGCCGAAATACGAGATTGGCTCTTGGAAAATATTTTCACCGAAAACGCCTGCACGTCCGCGTTTAATCTCCCCGTTCTGTAATTCTTGTTTGCGAATTACGTTCCATTAATTGATGCGACGGAATATATTCACGCGCGCGCACACACGCGTACACGCGTTTATCTTTGTACGTATGTGCGCACGGCGAGGGTAAAACAATTAAAATAATTACACCGAATACGTAATTACGTTTGGCTACGAAATTCGCTCGGAGATTAATGTCCGTATCGAAAATTATTCCCAGAAGAGATCCGCGGATAACGAGACACTTATCGCCGAATTTATGACTTTGTTACGCACGCGTAATCTAATTGAAGTTGGTTCTGCATCGTGCTGTTGCATGAAAATACGCTCATAACGTGCTGAGTCACGTAGTCAATACTTGCATCTGGGATTCGGGTGTTTGGTGCATCGCGTAGCGGCAGATGGCTTCACGTCCTCCTTTTCCAGCCTATATCACTCAGCTAAGCAGAATTTTTTTGCTGAGAATTTCGTTTCCGTACCGGCTCTACGAATAATCTTTCCCGCACCTCAACCAGCCAACGTTTTACTCTCCGCTATCGACACTAACAATTTCGTACGCGTTTTAAAAGATTTATACAAATTTTCCAAATGAATATTTTATTAGAAAATTTCAGTATCAATTTTTTAAGAATGAATAAGAGGTCGTTTTTTCTATAATTATTATCAATGAAACGGAATTGGTAAATTAATCGACAATTGCTCATCTTTGATTTCAGAGAACGGTCTTGTATTTTAATTAAGTCGTTGCATTCTTGTACGATCATTGATAATCACTGGTTACGAATGAAAAGGCGGGGTGCGATAAAAAATCGCCGAAGTAAGCTTAAGAAAGAGCAGCATTGTCAGCGAAATCTCGGTTGATTTTTTTCAACGTCGGAAGGTTTGAACTCCACCTAAAGCGAGATAAAAGAATCGAGGTACTTGAAGAAAAAAAAACAAAGAATTAAATCGACCGAACGAGTAAAAAGAATCGACGAGATTCAAGTCGAAGAATTGGAATTCATAAAAGTATTAACTACAGAAAATAAAAAACATGATAAAAGAGTTCGTGTTTCTTAGTGAAATACTATAATACTTTGATTATTGTATTCAATGGTTGATTTAGGAAAACGTACCCTGAAACCGAATCACTGGCAGCCAAAGGGCAGACAAATATTGCGCGATTTCATGACCCACGTCTACGTGGTTGGGCATGCTGGCCACGCGATCGGTAAAGCCAGCATTTTTATGAACTTTCCGAATCATCGGTTCGAACAACTCACCAGCTCACGGACGTGCATGCCGGTTCAACTGGTTTCCAATTTTTATCAGCGAAGACTTCCTTTTATACATTTTGTTGTTGTGAATTCGGAAAAATTCTCGAAATTATTAAATATCAAATATTTTCGTGGTTGAAAGTTTGAAGTTTGCTCATCGATGAGTTTATGATAACTTTCATTAATATCAGTTATTCGTAAATCATTCTAAGGTTTTATTTATAAATTATAATAACGATTTTCTCAGTTGATTTCTAAATTCAGAAAATATTTCTCATACGTATAAAATTTGTCTTAACAAATTCGCAATGAATTGTAAATCATACTCGAGTCAAACTATGGTTACGATATTCCGATTGTAACAAATGCAATAACATTGCACTTGGTGCCTTGTTTTCGAAATATTCGACTATAACGATAACACGCTGTCACATTTAGGATTCAAGGTATCAACTGGTGTATCATAATGTATCAGATCAACCTACATTTCAGCAGTTTCAAAGTTTTAATACGAGATTTCATAAGGCGCTTCAATGAACGGATTGAATGTATAAAAGAATCTTCGAAAATCATTGAAAAGTACCACAATTTCAGTTTCGATTAAAATACGACTCATGTCATTGATTGTAATCTCATCCAATTATAATCCTATGTAATACCTTAGAAAATGTTATTTTAACTATACAGTTCAAATTTCAAGTGAATCGGTTGAAATTTGTTTGAGTTATGAGTCCGGTTGACTTGAAAAATGTAGTTTTGAAATAAATTCTGCACAGTCGCCATTTTGACATGCATCGCTTTGAAAAAATAATTTTATATAGTCAGTTACGTGTCTAATAAAAACTCTCTTTTGTAATACAGATTTATTTCACAGTTTCGCCGAAAAAAAATCACAAAATATGCCTATTTGGTTCTAACCCCTGAAGATAAAAATTGCTTCACATTTACCCGAATGAAAATTTGTCATAAAGATAATTTTTTAAATTCCATGGAAAATAAGTTCCTCGTTGTTCTGAACTCTTCACTTACAAATAATCTCAAATGCGTTCTCTATAGAATTAGAAAAGAGTCCCTCTTCGCCGCAATTGTTTATATCGCAGAAACGAAGCCGGCGTATTAAATTGGAACGGCAGCGGGCGAATCGATCGTCGCTCGATACGAATTAATCTTGTCATTACCGACATTATCCACGGCGCGCAACAAAGCCCCATTTACAAATTCGTTCGTCAGCTCCGCGCGGAAGCACCACTCGAAAACCCGATCGAGCGTTGCGTCGCGATCGCGGGGACAGATTTTTACGACGAGCGAGCGGCTGAGCACGCTCGAGCAACGGCCCTCGCTCCTCGCGTCTGATTGAAAATCCAACATGCCATTGTACCCGCCGTCGCGCCGCTCCGCGCCCGGGGACATTATACGCGCTACGCGCGATTTCCAATGTTCGCATCGCGCCGGCTGATTTTGCGATCGCGGCATTAACCCGGCGGAAAATGCGTTTCGTTGTTAACACACCGGGGATGAATCAACCGGCGTCAAACGCAGATCGTACAAGTATGTATGCCAAACATGGCGGTGGCGCGCGAGCACGCGCCCGGCCCCGGCGACCGGCTATAATTGAATCACCGAACAAGCCACTGTAGTCCATACGTCGAATAATGATCGCACGTAGCCGTTGATCAATACGCCGGAATCTAGTACGTCGTTGTTCACTGATTCTGTCAATCTCATCAACCATGCCATTTACGCCACCGAAAAAAAGACACTATCTATCGACAACAATAAACAGAATTTTTAATAATACTCAAAACGACCTGTTATTCTTGGACGAATGCCTCAACAAGAGTCAGTTTATTTCCATAAGATATTTGTAAAGTACAACGTTTCGGCTCATTTGTAAGCCCTTATCAAGTGTTAATATTACAAAAGGTCAAAAACACAAACTTCATAGTCCCGAAAACGGCACCATTCAATTAAAATGTCACAACTTAAAATTAACCAAGAAAATCATCTTGTATAAATTCTAACGGTAAAACTACCTAGTCATTAGTACTGTTATCTGTCAACTATAAACTGACTCTTGTTGAGGCATTCGTCCAAGAATAACAGATCGTTTTGAGAATTATTAAAAATGATAATGACAATTACTATCTTTCGTGTACATCAATATATACATGGAGAAGAGAGCTGTACTCACTAGTGGTAGAGAGCTGACGAAGCTGTGTATGTTCGACTTCTTGGCGGCTTCCATGATCTCCTCCATCGGCACCACCCTAAAGTTGTCGCCGTAGGCGATATTCTCGGCGATCGTGCGATCGAAGAGGACCGGCTCCTGGCCGACGACGCCCAGCTGCGTTCTTAAATTCCGCAGCGAGACCGACGAGATGTCGCGACGGTCCATCGTCACGGTGCCGGAAAGTGGATCGTACAATCGTTGCAGCAGTTGGATGCAGGTGGACTTGCCGCATCCGCTCTGGCCCACTAACGCGACCATCTGACCCGGCTTCACGATCAGATTCAGACCCTGCAGGATCTGCATCTCGGGTCTCGTCGGATAGTGGAACTCGACCTTCGAGAATTGGATCAACCCTTCCGCCTTCTGCAATCATCAATCGAAATCGCGTGACGTAAATCAAAATTATTCGATGATTCCTGCCTGCAATTCTTCTTATTACACCGGACAGCTTGTAAAACGCTCGACAGACGTTTGAGTGGATTGTTCAGTCCGTATCAGCTCATCAAATGGTCTGAAATCCTACAGGAATTGCTGTACGTGTACGTCGGGAATTCTACTGCGGCCACGATCAAACGCAGCGTCCTGTTTTAAGCGTAATTAACGCGCGTTGCCGGAGGCGTCGCTGTCAGTACGTCATAAAGTCGACGCTTTGCTAAACAGTCGTAATGAAATGTCGAAATTGGCAGGTTTGCGAGAATCCTATCCGACACCCTCCGCGCGCGATGCCGTCAGATACTTGATACGAATTACCCGTAGGATGATTCAATAATCCGCGTGNATATTTTATACAAGTGAAATCCTAAACGATTATTGGTGGCGTTATCGATTAATTGCACCGGCTTGTTCAATTTCAACCAGTCCGGGCGAGTGATGAATCGTGCGGGCCCGCGGGGCGCGGTGCAGGTGCGAGTTTCATATACTATACACTGTACGCGTCGGCGCCTTCCTCTTTTTCTCTTCCATTTCCGTTGTCAACGAGCCCCGCGCGCTGAGGATGAACAAGAACTCGTAAACGAAGTGCACGAACGTCGATGTAATGACGCGTGACGGTAATGGCTTTCTTCTCTCCTAATGGTTTTTCACGGGACCCGCTGCCGGGGACTCGGTGACATCTTGGTTGATTGATTTAAGGGGACGTTTGTTTGATTTCAGTAAAAAGACACCGAGGCTTTTTTTTAACACTTGGCGAAGGTTCGCGCCGCCGTCTCTCGCGCGCGAATTTTTATAATGCACTTCGAAATGGAATGACTGTCTCTGATATGGGAATATTTATAATGCAGTTCCAAATGGAAGGATTCGTTTCATATTTGATGTCCCGCAGCGGACGTCCCAATTTCCCGTTGGATTTTGATTACGTATAAATGATAGAAAAAAAAAGGCAATAATTCTCTCAGCGAGTTTCTATACTTTTCGAGGATCNTGGATTTTGATTACGTATAAATGATAGAAAAAAAAAAGCCAATAATTCTCTCAGCGAGTTTCTATACTTTTCGAGGATCGCAATTATTTATCGTTTCGTAAAAATTGTCTAATTTCGGCGCGCAGCGTGGGCGGAAGCCGGGCGGACGCGGGGCATGAACAACAACGGGATTCCAATGGGTCGTGAATTGCCGGGACTTAATCCTACTTTTCTCTATAGTTCCCGGCGGCGGCGGAGCGTCCCAGCCCCCTGTGTCATCTACCCCGCTGCGTCTGAAAGCATTGTTGCAGTATCTGTGTGTCCCATAATATTGGCTGTATATCACGATTATACCCCCGGAAGGCCCGATACATCGGGCAGGTTCGGCCGTGCCACCTACGTATCGGCCGCGACGGGTTTTATGCACGCCGTTAGCAGAGCAATGGTCCATTCTCCTCTTTTTCTTCTCTCCCCCGAACCGCCGCTCCCTGCCCCGTAGGTGTCCCGCCCGCTCCGCAGCCACCCACACCCGCGAATAACCTTTTCTTATCTTTTTGATGCACCGCCAACGTAGCTCTAGCGTGCCGCACGATTCGATTCCGCCCTATCGACGGAACGATTCCTGCGATACGTTCCGCAAAAAGAGCAGTCCGCGCGCGCACTGGTAACGGACGGGGCCGGTGGAGATTTATCTGCCGATAATAACGAACTGCTTATTGAAAAATAGTGAAATATGGTGAAGTGGCGGTCAGCGAAATTTATGGCCGGAGAAGTATGTGGGGCGACGGTGTTTCACGTTCTCTGTTTGCCGGCCCGGGCCGGATTGTAATATGAAAGCTTAATTACCATGCGAGGCGCGTGATCTAAATTCAATCACGCAACAATAAACGCAGGTTTGCGCAATCAATTGTCTCTTGGCAAAATTACTGGTTACTAGTGCGTAGCGATTTTCGATGCATTAGTGCCGGGATCGGTGGACGGTCGGCGCCGGGGCGGAGAAAGGAAATTGGAACGGGGCCGATTAAAACGAAAGTACCGGCGCGCATTGTTCGATCAATGGCCCCCTCGATTTTATTATCATGTAATTCGCACTTCGGATGTTTCTGTCAACTAGGCTCCCGGCGTCCCGTTCGATTCCCCGGTCGCTTCCATCGTCCGTCGTTTTACGAGTTAACTGCGGCATAATTTGATGAATCTCTTCTCTTGCGTACTTGTTCTTTGAAAAGTCTGGCTCGCCCGATAATAAAAGTGACTCGCATTTTTTTACGGTTACAAATTTGTCCCCTTTCTTTCTCCCGCGTGCGCCTGTCTCTCCTCCCGAGATGATACACTGGCAAACGGCAACATTGCGCCGTTTGTCGTGTTCAAATAAAAGTTCCGCCCGGTTGCTCGGGTCCCTTTCACGGATACCAGGTTCGAAATACATCGCGTAGCAATAACCTGCTTTGTAAACTTTCGCGTCTCGCCTTCCACCCCCGCAGCGGCGGCGGTGGCGGCGGTCCGCCCCATTGTGCCACGAGGCATCGCGGCGCGGTGCGCGGGTGCGCAAAAGCGTTACAGCAAATCGGCGGCCATAAGTCAACGGAACTCGGTCCTCGAGTATTTTTCATAACGAGACACCATTATCTCTTCTATCGTCGGAAAGTTACTAAACTCGCGCTCAGTCGGCCGGCATTGTTCTCGAAGCAGCTTACGTTCGGTCTCTCAAAAGAAGCGCATAATAACGACGCGCCGCGCAATTCTTGACTTGTAATAAATCCTTGGAAAACGACTGCTGCCGGGCGAAAGGAAAATAACGATGCGTCCTCTAAGAATTCTCCACTATTCAACTTCTTATCTCGCCGACACGCATTAGTCGCGGCCTGTTCGCTGATAAAAATACCCGCACAAGTTGCACCTCATTTGCGGCGCACCGTATGTACGTCGTCTCTAATAAGTGCCATTGTGCGAAACCATGAATCTTGAACCATTTATTATTATATTAATTTCTCTTGAGAGGGTAAAACCTGAAAACTAATAAATCTACGCCTCGTTTTTTCTCAATGCTCGATTAACCCCTTGGGTACATTTGACGTCTGAGACACGTCATTCACTTGTGTTTGTTATAAGCATACTAATTTATTTTTGTTCTGCAATTCTATTTACTTGAAGACATCTTAATACTACATATGTCACCAATATTTTAGAAATAAATAAATTCTTACGTAAAATGTACTGCTTTTACATACAACTCCAAGCAACCAAAAATTATATCCGTTCCACATGCAAATATTGTCTCAAATAAATCCGTACCCAAAGAGTTAACATCTCTGATTGATAATTAATTTTTTCCCAACCTGATATTCGACGTACTACTTAAAAACTATCGAGTGTAATGGATAAGAGGAGAGCGCAGCCTAATTACAATGTGTTCGCAGGTATACATATGCATAGGAAGGGCATTAATGGATTTTCGTTCAGGGAACGAGTGGTTTCGGTGATTTAACGGGATAATACGCTGAATGTGGGTCACGGCGCAGAATTGTCATGGTCGAATTAGCACGGCCGGCCGCAAACGATTCTGTCATTAAATTTAATATAGCCTGACTTTGACTGAACCCGCAACCCTTGTGGATTACGTTGTTCCGCTGGCTTTCGCAAACCAACAATGTCGTATTAAAGGTTTATCGTCTGACATGTTCGGCGCGTGTAAAATTTCGACCGTGACAAAAAACCGAAAATTGCGAATACGTTATTCGATACCGGAATTCAATTCTGTTATTTACGAGGGCAAAATTCTATACGAATTCTGCGTAATATCCGGTGAACAGGATGTGCAAATATGCGGACTCTGGCGGATTAATAACTAAATGTTATTATATACATATATCTATCTACGTACGTATACGTTCGTATAGTTTCAAATAAAGGAAAATCTACGTCCGTTTGAATCATTTAATAATTTTGTATCAATTTCATCAAAAGCGGTATTAAAGAGAAAATTATTATCTCTTTAATTAAATAGGAAATCGTATAGTTGCTTTGACGCATCGGCGGTGACAACGCAGTGGCTCCGATGGGACCGCGTGACGGTAATTTACAGCTAAATCACGGCGCCAAGGGTGCGGATATCCTTCCGCGTTAACCGATCGGAAAATCCATTGAGATAGGCGGACGCGCGTATAAAAGGTGCACGTAAGGCGAAGCGGGCCGTAGCGCAGGGACGGAAACGATGAAGAAGCGCAATATGGCGCAACAGAGAGGCGGATCCTGGTACGTGTGCATCGCGGTGGACACGTGCTGGGTTTCCATGCGATAAGAAAGCCACATTTCAGTCGTGATTGAATGCAACCGCTGGCGCAGCTTAAAGGGAACACGGACGATGAGTTGTTGCACCGTTGCTACCCTCCGGCCGCCCCACCCAATACCATTTAACTCACTAACCTAACGTATTCGGTCTGCTCTACACCTCTATTTGCATCCTCCTACAAGATTGGATGCGCTTTAAAGCGGCGAGCCCGGCGTTGCCTAAAATCGGCGCGGCGACCGAGTTCGTACGATTCGGTATAGTCGATCGTCGGCGACAAAGTATTCGATGCACGCCGCCTGAGGGGAAATTTCGGTTCATTTGCTCGACGGAACGAACCCCATCAAATCTGCAATACTCGAAATTAATGCTTCGCAGGACATTAATTATAAAAAATTGATGAGAGAATACATCCATTGGAAGTACTAATTATTAAACGAATATTATATTTTGATGTCGCGAAACATGAACTCGTATGGCAAGCGACGCAGAGGGGACGACAATTTGAAATATCGCGTTTTAGAATCTGCCGGATATTTTATGACGGCGCGAGCATTTTTTCCTTTCACCAAAAACGGCGGTCCAGTCGCGTTTTTCATCGTAACGGGAAACACAAACCAGTTGTAACTGGAGCCCCGACGTCGGAATTACGACATTGCAACCAATATTCGCAAATGTGGCCGGGGCTGATGGCCATAGTTGCATCAACTGTTGCCGGAGAATATTTTTTTTTACTCGCGAGGGAAACCCGCGATTTTTAAACGTATTGTACCGCGTCTGCTCTTATATGTGTTCGCAAACATTTCATTCTGCGAGAGAGAAAAGGGGCTGAATAATATTTAATATTTTTTACACTGGAATTTTAATTGAACAGTTCGTGGAATTTTTGTCGCCGATCGAACTATCATTTTTCCGTTTAAATCAAATCTCGAATAGCGACAGCGTGTATCCATCTGCGAACGTTCCTTTCTGCCATGGTTTTGAAGAGGGATTCGAAAAATTGATTTGCCGGAAGCGTTCGAAAATATATGTATGTATGTATGTGCGTATGGATTGTGTAGCTGGAACAATGATCGCCTCATGCTCGCGGTTTATCCAATACACACTTATACATATGTAGCATCCATTGAGGTTTGTCCGATAGTAGTTTCCCCGAATTCCAGCAATTTCAATTTTTCCGAACAAATTAATAATTCAGTTAAACCGATCATGTTAACAGATTATCGGAAAACGGGATAATTTAAGCCGGCTTCAGCACCAACTGTAACTAACTATAGTGCTCCAATATCAAACCGCATTTAGAGGAATAGATTAATCAACTGCATTAATTTAGTGAACTACTTATAAGCTTAATTCATTCCATCGTCATTATTTATCAAAATATAGTGATTACATTTTGAAAGCCACTCGTTGGACTTTTATACAACGAACATGTTGCAATTTGTCCTAATTGCACTATCGAATCTCGTTTAATATTAGAGAAGTTATATAGCTGTTGTCATTCATTATTCTGTTCTGTTATTAAATGCATTAGAGGCAAACTGCGCTTCTTCCATTATAGAAATATTTACCCGGTAATAATAATGATCATTGCGGTAGGAAATGTTCAGGAAACATGATTGTAAACATAATGTTAGCGATGAAAATATGCGTACACTGTCCTCAGCGGAAGCAGCGAGCACAGAATTTACGATCGCGAAGTTTTCATGTCGCAGCATTGTTGCCAGTCGCGGCCTTAAACGCGACGTCGTGCTCCTTGGATTTTCAGTACATATGAATATAGAAGATATATAGTATATGTATGATAGATAATTTTCATAGGACTAGGAAAATAGTCATATTAATAATAAATCAGTATAAAAGACTGCATTGTCATATTGTTAAAATCCTGTCATAATTGTTTTTAATCAATCATTGACGGACATAGCAAGTTTTTCTGTTATTAATCAGTTCCATTCGAATGATGTTATAAATGATCGTAGAACATTTTCGCTGACGTGCGCTGCAATCGCGGAACGATCTCGAATGAGAACAGCGAAAGGAAGAATCACGCAGGAAATCATTTTGGAGTCGGTCATATTTTTGCATTTCCCGACGACGACCACTTACTCCAGCGTGCGTGTGTGCCGCGTTGAAAGGAACGCTCGCGAGCACAATGCACAAGATAAATAGAGAGAATACATTTCGGGCGGTTAGTTGCAGCGACGGGAAGGAAGTCCGACGTGAAATTCTTTGACGTCCTCCGGCCCCGCAGTGGAAAAACGAAACGAACGTATCCCCCCATCGCGCACAAAGGCGACCGACCAGGTATTTTGATTCGTGCCAGAAACCAGTTCCTCCTGCTTCCCTCTAATAGAGTAGCTATTTTACAAAAAGATTCGATTCAAAAGAATTTTTCAACTGTTAAACCCGACGATTTTTTAAACATTAATTCATTCAGAACTGAAGAACTTTGGGCATTATTGTCTTAACGTATAAACGAGATTCTTGAAATCTTTTCAGGATATAAAAGAACAGAACTACGTCTATTTTCCATGACGGTCAGACACAAAATTTTGTTCTTCAATCGTTCAAGGAAAGNCGGTTAGTTGCAGCGACGGGAAGGAAGTCCGACGTGAAATTCTTTGACGTCCTCCGGCCCCGCAGTGGAAAAACGAAGCGAACGTATCCCCCCATCGCGCACAAAGGCGACCGACCAGGTATTTTGATTCGTGCCAGAAACCAGTTTCTCCTGCTTCCCTCTAATAGAGTAGCTATTTTACAAACTGATTCGATTCAAAAGAATTTTTCAACTGCTAAACCCGACGATTTTTTAAACATTAATTCGTTCAGACCTGAAGAACTTTCGGCATTATTGTCTTAACGTATAAACGAGATTCTTGAAATCTTTTCAGGATATAAAAGAACAGAACTACGTCTATTTTCCATGACGGTCAGACACAAAATTTTGTCCTTCAATCGTTCAAGGAAAGGTTCGACGCCACTCCCTAAAAACTAGAAAAAAACCAAAGTGGGGATTTTAACTAACAAAGTGTCTTAAACCCTGAAGAACGAAGAGAAACGTGCCTGCGAAAGAGGTGTTTTATAGCCTCAGCACTTCGAATCGCCTCGAGCATGAAAACACCTTCAATCGTTGAATTATGGTTATAGCCACAAAACGACAGAACTGCACACTTAATATCCGAATCCTTAAAACCAATCCATTAATTTCCATCTCCAGACCGAAATTAATATTGACATTACAAGACTGTGATACTGAACAGAAATATGACAGGAATGTCTACATCTGAATCACGTAAAAAACCTTATCATTAATAGAAATGGAATAGCTAATATTTAATCGGAGCCATTTATCTCCATGTTAAACCGATCAGGTCTCGCTACTTGTTGCATTAATTGCCAAATTTCCTCGTTTTTTTTTTTTTCGTTCCCGAGCCGGATTGGATTCGTACGGATTTCACGGTGTTAATACATGGCCGCGTTTAATTCACCTGATGAGAATGGATCGCAGTTTGAACGCATCTGTATGTGGTCTCACCTCGGGGCATTCAGTTATTTTTCACTTTAACGAGTATCGCCAGTGCAGACTTCCACTTGTGAGGGATCTACGTCGAAACAAATGACGTGCACGCAGAATCGGCTATATCCGATACGGATTAGAGAACCTAATACCCACAGGATTTCCAAGAGACTTTATTAAACCACAATATAAGGATGATGCATTAAACAATTATAGGAATGTGAATCATACGAAATGATTAAAAATTATATTGCAGTACTCAAGATATTTCGAATATATTTTTCGTCGTCTAATTGTTGTCTGCAAATGTTCACGCGTTTCATCTAGTGCTTTATGTCTCCCGTAAGCCATTTAAGGAAACGAAANATGAACAGATATATGACAGGAATGTCTACATCTGAATCAGGTAAAAAACCTTATCATTAATAGAAATGGAATAGCTAATATTTAATCGGAGCCATTTATCTCCATGTTAAACCGATCAGGTCTCGCTACTTGTTGCATTAATTGCCAAATTTCCTCGTTTTTTTTTTTTTCGTTCCCGAGCCGGATTGGATTCGTACGGATTTCACGGTGTTAATACATGGCCGCGTTTAATTCACCTGATGAGAATGGATCGCAGTTTGAACGCATCTGTATGTGGTCTCACCTCGGGGCATTCAGTTATTTTTCACTTTAACGAGTATCGCCAGTGCAGACTTCCACTTGTGAGGGATCTACGTCGAAACAAATGACGTGCACGCAGAATCGGCTATATCCGATACGGATTAGAGAACCTAATACCCACAGGATTTCCAAGGAGACTTTATTAAACCACAATATAAGGATGATGCATTAAACAATTATAGGAATGTGAATCATACGAAATGATTAAAAATTATATTACAGTACTCAAGATATTTTGAGTATACTTTTCGTCTAATTGTTGTCTGCAAATGTTCACCCGTTTCATCTAGTGCTTTATGTCTCCCGTAAGCCATTTAAGGAAACGAAATTTATTATACACGTCTCACGCCCGAAAGTCCTCAGCACTGTTGCACCATTTCGTTAATGCGTTCCGCCAGTGTAATATTATAACGTACGGCAGGCTGCGCACAATTATTGGTCCCCAGACGCTCACCCTTCTTTCTTCTTCGGGTTCTTCTCTTATTTTCGTTTCCGGCTCGGTACGCATACGCCGCGTTCCGCTTCGCTAATTCCACGTGTATATACCCAATTTTCTTTGTCAATTTTACCCTCGTTATTTTTTTATCGTTATCCCCCGCCTTTACCAAGGCGCGGTACGGACTACAAATCGAAAAGGGGAGTATGTGGCCCGTCTACATCCAATTTCCGTGTGACATGAATGAGGAAGGAATTGGCGCGGTTCGTGAGCTGGACATGTTGTGGATTTTGATTAATTGTACCATCCGCGAGCGGCATAAAATTAACGGACGTAGCTTCATTCACTAATTATTGTAAAGTGCTATAGCCGTTACCTGGAATTTTCCTTCTACACTAACGAAAAATAATTGCTATACACGTTCGTACGAAATACGTAAAGTTCGCTCAAAAATTGAGAAAATTAGAAGTCGATATAAATTGCTTAGTGCAAATTTTAATATCCCGANGAAGTTTTAATACGAGATTTCATAAGGCGCTTGAATGAAAGGAGTGAATGTATAAAAGAATCTTCGAAAATCAATGAAAAGAACCACAATTTCAGTTTCGATTAAAATACGATTTATGTTATGTTGTTGATTGCCTCATCCAATTATAATCCTATGTAATACCTTAGAAAATGTTATTTTAACTATACAGTTCAAATTTCAAGTGAATCGGTTGAAATTTGTTTGAGTTATGAGTCCGGTTGACTTGAAAAATGTAGTTTTGAAATAAATTCTGCACAGTCGCCATTTTGACATGCATCGCTTTGAAAAAATAATTTTATATAGTCAGTTACGTGTCTAATAAAAACTCTCTTTTGTAATACAGATTTATTTCACAGTATCGTCGAAAAAAAAACACAAAATATGCGTATTTTCTTCTAACCCCTTAAGATAAAAAATTGCTTCACATTTACCTGAATGAAAATTCGTCATAAAGATAATTTTTTAAATTCCATGGAAAATAAGTTCCTCGTTGTTCTGAACTCTTCACTTACAAACAATCTCAAATGCGTTTTCTATAGAATTAGAAAAGAGTCCCTCTTCGCCGCAATTGTTTATATCGCAGAAACGAAGCCGGCGTATTAAATTGGAACGGCAGCGGGCGAATCGATCGTCGCTCGAAACGAATTAATCTTGTCATTACCGACATTATCCACGGCGCGCAACAAAGCCCCATTTACAAATTCGTTCGTCAGCTCCGCGCGGAAGCACCACTCGAAAACCCGATCGAGCGTTGCGTCGCGATCGCGGGGACAGATTTTTACGACGAGCGAGCGGCTGAGCACGCTCGAGCAACGGCCCTCGCTCCTCGCGTNATGGGGAATGATCTGTCGAATTATTCTCACTGCTAACTTTTACCGCGACTGAACGAAATCGAAGTTATGGTAACAGAGACCGCGGAACGATAACGGGTATCGGTTTTAATTTGGCACGGGGATTCAATTGCGTACGCGGTCGATTCGAAAATCGTTTAATTGCTACAAGGGAGCTTAACGCGACGTCCGTCGTTCGCAAATTTCCTGGTCGACCTCTCCGTTGCTCTGTCCCGATGACAGCTTCAGGAATATAGAATTCCGGATCAGAAGATTTTATACGGTGAACGCGTCCGGTCGCCACAAAAAGCTGGCGATTATTTTTTTAGAAAACATCTCGCCCGGGTAAATCAGATTGCCGCGATGGTGTTCGCGCTCGGTCTGTCATTCAGGCTTGCAAAACGTTTTCCCGTACGTGTGAAAAGCGAAGGAGTTCGCGAGGAATATATTTCGAACGCCAGAATGTTTCACTAAATGGTGCCGGAAAATTGGTTAATGTTCCTGACAGCTGTGTACATTAATAGAAGGGAATTATGAACTTGAAGAATTTCAAGATTAATCTTCAAATCTCAGTCTGTCGTAATAAATAAAGCTAATATTATTTTAACAGTGTTTGTGAATCATTGATATATTTTACACATTCTCTGGCGAGAACTTATTCATGTGTTTTCATTAAAAATGAATAGAAGGAAATAAAGCAGGGCAGTTTGAAAAAAGGATCGTTGTAGTTACGAAAAATAGCAATTGACCTTCTTCCCAGTTTCAATCCCTTCTCCCTCTCAATGGGATGACTTAACGATGGTTATTTTTACACTGTCATAACCTCGGATAACAAGTTCCCGATTTAGCTGCGGAGCCCGGCGATATAATTCAACGTCGGCCAGCGATCGCCTCCCGGGGCTTTATATCAAGCTCTTGCGGAAATGGGCTACGTCCCCGTTCGTCCTTCCTCCGTACGTAAGACAGGGCCTAAGTGATCCAGATTATAAGGTTCTCTTATTTATCGGAAACCCCTGGAACGACACGCCCGGGAATTACCGGTCGGAAACTCGAACTCGAGCATTTTTCGTTAATGGGAATAAGCAGCGCGAGGGTTGCGAACGCAACGGGGGTGCGACGCGAGTTTTATTGGCGAGAGCGTTTCAAACAAATATCCTGTTCCCCCTTTCGCAAATATAAACGATACATTTAAGGAACAATATTTCATTCTCCATTCAACTTGTATTTCGATTGTATATAGAAATAGAAAATTTCATATTTTACTAATTCTACTTTTTAATAAATGGATAAGAAGCAACGAATATTTTTATATGGCTGTAATAATCAATTTATTACAAGTAGCAAGAATTTCGTCTATGAAAACACGTAGTCGCAAAATAGCAACTGTCCGTCTTTCGTTTAATTGCTTGCAATGTTTGCCCTGGGATTAAACAATTTAAGCTTCTTTAAACTGTCTGGCAACAAAGCGCGAGCAAATAGAGGAATTATGAAATTCTCTGTACACACACTGGTACATTTCATTCCATTATTTCTCGCCGGGACATTCTGTATATTAGGAACGTTTTCATCCTTAATTTCCAAAAAGCAAACACTCGCTCCATCGTCGAACTGTCTTACCGAAGATAAATAACTCGCGTGGACGATTGCGAACGTGAAATACAATTTCGTTTTGATGCGACGGGACGGGGGGAATATCGGTCTTTTATTGAAGAACATTCCGTTGTGTTTATTTAGGGGAAATACTGGCCCCGACCTAAACACATAACGCGCGANTACTCGCTCCATCGTCGAACTGTCTTACCGAAGATAAATAACTCGAACGTGAAATACAATTTCGTTTTGATGCGACGGGACGGGGGGAATATCGGTCTTTTATTGAAGTACATTCCGTCGTGTTTATTTAGGGGAAATACTGGCCCCGACCTAAACACATAACGCGCGACAGACCTTTAAGTGATAAACCCTGTCGCGAAATGTATGCAAATTCGCAGCGTATCCAGTCGCGGCAGTGTAAATCCGTGGAACGCCGCTTTAAACAAAACAGTGGACGCCCTTATTGCGCGTAACGAAACGGGGGCCGCGTAAATACGACGCCGGTGCGTTCGGCGAAATAATTCGGCGGCCGGCGAATTTTCGCCGGTCGCTCGTCGACGACGACAGAATGAACGCGCATCGAACCGGGGCGCCGCGCGTGCATCGAACAGAAAACCGGGGGTGGCTCTTAACAATCGAAACGCGTGCTTAAGGGCTGTTCCCAAGCAGATTGGAACATTGCGCAACGCGGGGGGGCGGGGGGACAACTCATCGGATAATTGGGCTTGTCACGCGGCCGCACGAATGTCGTTACACCAGCCAGCCCCGCGTACTCAATTATGAGATTGCAGCTTCATATTTCCCGTCGCTACCAAATTATTGGCTCTCGTCGCGTGAGATGGTTAAAGAGGAAACGAGCCGTTCGACTCCTGATTCAGGCCAAAATAATTGGCGCCACTTCTGTTTTCTTACGAAATTCTACTATTCAGCCTCACAGAAATAAATCATTTTTAGAAATTCTGAATTGCACGAGTTTTTAGAATTCTCATTTTTTCATGAAACGTATGAAACCCTGTGTAAAGAATTCAATGTATTTTTCGGTATGAAAAATCAATAGACGTATTTCCATTTAGGAATGCATCCCTGCTGACCATTAAATTCTGCTGAAAAATCAATCAACACATTCCGAAAATATTTTGTTGCTTACCGTGCAAAAATAACACGCGACTGGGCCAGCCGACGGAAGACTTTAATCCAGAAATCCATTTTCTGTTTTATAAAAACTGTTATTGAATTTTCATCTGCTTTCGTGAAGATGCCCACGTGAAATATGTTACGAGCTGAACCCTTGGAAACGAGTACACGAGATACGAAGCCAGCCGATTCCTCAGAGTCTCCCTGGCCGTGTTAGACGACGTTGAAATGTGATCGGACTTATCTTCGCCAACAACGACAAGCAAAACGCTTATTATGTAGCTTAAGTTCGAAGACGCGAGACGCTTGTATCATAAACAGCATAATCTGAGTCCCCCGGCAAGAAATATGAATGCATCAGAAGTTTCACCAGTTTTGGCTCGTAATTAACGTGTAACACACACGAGCAAGAGACACAGTGATTTACATTGTAAATACGAAGTTGAACTTCCTTAGAAAATAATCCATCAAAATTAATACGACGCTTTTCATTCCTTATTTAACATATTAATAATTAGAAAGAGAAAAAAGGATTCTCTATGGAGAATGGTTAGAATTCAAAATGAGACAAGGATTTTCAGAACTTGGAGAGTTTGCAATTAGNAGAGAATGGTTGGAATTCAAAATGAGACAAGGATTTTCAGAACTTGGAGAGTTTGCAATTAGACGACATTTTGTCCGCTGATGCTCGACGAGGGAAGAGTTCGATGTACGAAAGCTTTTTAGAAAATTGCCAAGAATCTTTCGTAAGACAGAGGGGTATCCGCGATCGCTGGTGGCTACGGGGACTCGACGGCCACCGTTAAGATAGTAGCCGAAGGATTTGTCAGACTTAAGCGTTACGAAACTTTCGAGTACTTCGACAATTTTTTGTGCGGGGAACTATCCTCGCACCTCCCTTGAATATATTAAGCGGCAATAAAGAGGACACGACTACCAAGTACGATTTTTTTCTTCAAAAGGCTTCCGATTGCTTGGATCTTTAAATTTTATCACTTTTTACGTTTAATTATTTGTCGAATGAAAAACGAAAATTAAGCTTTTTTGCAGTGAAATCTTTGGAACCGCGCTGTAAGTTACAATGGGACATCTTTACAAGGATGCATAATCCCGAGCTAATTTCCGGTTACGTTTTCCCGGGAATAAAAAGAAAGAAGAATTGGAAACAACAAGAAAATTAGGACACGTTGTGTTGCCCGGTATCCCGTGTATATTTCGCATGAAGCCCGAATGCAAATTGCCAATTCCGCTTGGCGCAATGATTTTCGCGGCGGTATCACCGAAACAGGGTCGAAGTGAATGAACGCGAAACTAATTCTCACCGCAGTTTTTCCTAACCGTTGCCGCCCCACCTCCCCTCCGACCGTCCATCCGTATAAATTACGATAATGCTTTTACGACCGAGCGCGACGATGCCCCATAGTCGCGACGCGAAAGAATAAAGATTATTCGCGGGATTGAATCCGCGGGGGGTATCGTCGCGGGGAGAATTCCATCCGATAGAGCGATAATCCCGTCGGTTGGAAATTAACCGCGTCGCAGTGACACAAAACGCGGTTGATTTTCGTTTTTGGGTCATAAACGTTTCCCGCGCGGCCGAGATTAAAGCGAATAAGTGGCCGAATCAGGGAACAAATAGATTGCGGGACGTGCGGCAACGAAGCGCTCTTATCGATTCTTGAATACACATAACTTATTGCCTCGCGTTTCGATTCGAGTTGTTAATGCTGGGACCGAAACTTGTGAAAGTTTATCGTCACGCGCAGCGCTTATTTATCTTTGCACAATTGACGTTCCGTGATAAACGTCAACGTGAAGATCGGTGAATTCTTCTGTGGCAGGGGAAGAGTTCCAAGGAATGTACGTAAAAGGGAACGTGGCAATTAGTCAATCGAATTCGCGAATTCGTTCGGCTCGTTAGTATTCTATTCAGTCAATTTTCTCTGACCGGTTCGTATGCACGATTCTTGGAAGTCCCGCCGTTCGCCCTTAACGTTGATTAAAAATTCAATAAGTAAATGTTCCTCATTCGAGAGAGGTGATCCGTGCTTTTAGAAAAAATCCACCGGTTCCGGCCCAATTAAACCCTTTCCGTCGAATTTCCTCTTATTTCATCGAATGGCTCACAGAGAGATTATATTTATACTTCATTCGCATTTCATAAACAAATTACATATACATTTCTTTATCGCAGAAAATTGTATTGAATGTTCGTAATAAAAATCGTATCTTCACTTCTCAAAGAGTTCTGTATTTCACGCTGTGTTTTATATCCTTTTTATTACATCACTCTGAGCTTCACCCTTGTCAATAACATCGAATCTTCTTTTCAATCAGGACATACTGCGATGCGGTGCACGTAGATTGAATTTACGTCACAGTGTAGCTTATATAAATAATCGAAATATGAGGCTACAATTCGTGCGATACAAAATCGGCGGATAGAGCATTAACCGGCGGAACGATGGCCAAAGTAATGACAGTAATAATACGAATCCCGCTCGTTTTAACTCTACGGAACTGGTTTAAGAGGATTAAAATGGCCGCGTAAATACCGAACGCATCAGAATTTTACTTCGAATCAAATTCATTCGAACTCTCTCCTCAAGAAATATCAATTCACTTCTTCATGTCAAATATCGTCTAATTTATCGAGTTTCAACTAAGTAGAAATGAAATAAGTGTATAAAAAAATTCTACAATTCTATACAATCATTCCATACTTAAAATTTTGTGAGAGAAATCAAAATAAAGTAGAAACGAAATAGTGGGATTATGAAAATAGCATACAAAAATAGAGTAGACTAATTATTTAATTATTTAAGTTAATACAAAGTCAACTAATAAAACATGAATTGTTATGTTTAAATAAAACAATATTTCATGTAAACTAATAATGTGACTGTCGATATTTGTTATACAAGCAAAATACACGGAAATACCAAAATTGATTAAAGTAGAGAATTTGAAGCTTGTAATTTCCGGTGCACGAGGAAGTGAATGTGCAGGAAACATGGTGCGTCGATGTTGTAAATTATGTTTCAAATATCGTCGCGCTGCCGCGTACGCAGGCCTTCAATGACCGTGCGTAGACGCTGTAATTATTATTAAGCGTGCACAAGCTCATTACGCAGTTGTTGCACGGTCCACGTCGAATCACTTACAAGAGAGATTCTAGTTAGTACATAGTTCATTCTGATTAACAGTCATTTAGCGACGTGCTTACATGTTAAATACAAAAAAGAACATTTTAACCACTCGGTTTTTATAATGCGCTTTTACCGATTACGAAATAAATCAATAACGTATAATTTAATTAATAATCCTTTAAAACGCGAATGCTTTTAATAATAAAATATATATAATGTGTGATGTAATGTTTTTTGATTCTCAAAGTGTATACATGTAAATTAAATCGATGACACAGAAAATTGCTATGAAAGCGATTATGATAGCCCTCAATTCTAGTGGATATTTATAAATCAGTTCAGTCCACTGATTTCTCACGAAATTTCGGGTGGATTAATCCCGAAACAGCGAGACGCTGGTGCGAACAGGAAATTACCGAGCGTCCCGTCCATCTTTGTTCCGCGTCTCGTTAGGACTACTCAGTTTCTCGTAATAACGTAATCGATTGCAATTATCGTAAGTATCTAGGCCGGCTAATTGAAACGTAATAACGAACTCCATTGAAGGCCCACCCCGGCCCCGCTGCCAGTCGAATCGGCCGGTAATTATTACCGCGCTGATTCGCCGGCGAGGGGGACGAAAGAATGTCAGAGTCATCGTTCTCATCGGGGAAGATTATCCGGATTGTCCGTTTAGGCGGGACCCACCCTCCTTGGCCTACGCCGGGCCGTCACGCATGGGGATGAACTCGATGGAAAATAAATGGGGTTGCCTCTTCTTCGTTTCATGGTTCCGTGTAATTGCTCTGCGCGTGGCACTGTCGAACCGTGAAACGCGCTGAATCAATAGCTTTCCTCTGATTTCATTACTGTTTCGCGTCTCCCATTTGTCGACCCTTTAAATATGCGACATATCGAATAAATTTTCTCTCGTTTACCCAAAGACTGCTCAAAAGCAAACAATTATTACCGCCTGACGATGTTTAAACAATTTAATGTAGGTTATACGTTTCAATTAGTNTATATCGAATAAATTTTCTCTCGTTTACCCAAAGACTGTTCAAAAACAAACAATTATTATCGCCTGACGATGTTTAAACAATTTAATGTAGGTTATACGTTTCAATTAGTAATTGAAGAATTAAAATGTGACTCATGACCAGAAATTGCAGTACGGAAGATACTTTANCGCCTGACGATGTTTAAACAATTTAATGTAGGTTATACGTTTCAATTAGTAATTGAAGAATTAAAATGTGACTCATGATCAGAAATTGCAGTACGGAAAATACTTTACAAAAGGGAATTACATTTCCCTTTTGCAGGACGGAAGCCAAAGGAACTTCCATCATGCGAAGCGGATTAATTATTATAGCTTCGAAACTGGGGGACGTAAAGGGTATCCGGGGATCAAAGATAGCTTGTCATTAGGCAAAAGGAGATTTCAATAATCCCTGAAAATCGTGACGTACTTCCGTACCAATAAAAAATCTCAAACTAGGTATTGATCGCTCCTTCGGATAATAAAAACTGAAAGAACGGTAACAACGGACAGGTAGCTCTGCTTTGAAAAAAGCTGCAAACTGTCAATGAAAGAGAGGAACGAGGCAAATAAATTATCTCGCGCAATAACTGTTTAAAAAAAAAGAGGAACGAGAGCGAGAGAGCGAGAGAGAGTTGGAGGAGTAACGCGAGAAAATAAAACGGGAACGTAAAACTCGGGACCCCGCCGCCGCCGCCCCCCCTCCACCCTTCGGTCGTACCTATCTGTGACTACTGAAACTGGGCGATAAATTTCACGTGGCAGCCCGACTTTTTTCCCCTACCGTGCCGACTAAGCTTTTTTCGCAAATTGAAACTGATCATGCGAGGCGTGCGTCAGGTAATTACGGAAGCAATGTCCGCGAACTCGACGGGAACACGGGCCTCAGTTGCGTAATTGTGTCGTCACAGTTTTTTCCCCCCCGTCTCCCTTTCTCCTTTCGCTCCTCCGTTTTGTCATTCGGTAATTAGTAAGCCGCTATATTTCTTCCGGCGAAAAACAGTTCTCCTTTTTTTTTCTATTTTAATTAAATCCCGTTCAGCCGGAATGAAGGCTTTAATCCTGCAGATGACGTTCGTTAGTATCCCTCTATTACGAACGGTCCATAGGATTAAACAAAATTAATATCCCGTTATTAAAAAGGCGATTCGCCTATTTGCGGCACAAATGGAAACGTTCCCGCGTGCACGGAATTTCGTTCGCGGCCGATACGAATAAGCTTTCCGAGAGAATGATTCAAATGAATAACGGGAGAGGAGAATACATATATTACAAGCTCAGCGTCCCGTATATTCTAGTCCGCACCGGCGAGTGGGAGTCCGGTTTGAAAAAAAAAAAAGAAAAAAGGAATATCTAAAAGGAGATGCGGAGTAGCGGGTGGACGATTGAAAAAAAGGAAACGCCGATAGATAATTTAGGGAGACCTTTTAATTACGTGGGCATCGCCCACGCGGATGTATTTTTTCCGTGTGTCCCGCAATCATGCTCCCGGGGGATATATCGCACAAAAGAGGCTCTTATCCACGGGAACGGAGCCATAAATTCTAGGTCCCTTTCCGCAGTGTGTGGGCATACGATGCATCAATCATTATCGAGCGCGGTATACGAGCGGAATATTTCGCTGAAAAAGTTGCTTGACATGTTCTATGCATAGCGAACTCCTCCATAAACTGACGTAAACGTTCGCCAACGTTGCTAACGATCATCCGGCAAGCGGCGGCGGGCCACGCGATGTCCCTTCGGGGCCGTCACGCGGCGCGTGTCTTCGCGGGATGCGTTATGAAAGAACAAATTTACGATCGGCCACGGTATGGTACAGGTCGGAGTGGCGTGGCGCGGCGTAAGTTTCATTATGAGGCTTCCGGCTTCGAAGAACGAGAGTTATAAATCTGCCAGGGGATATCCGTTAGAAGTTCAACCGTGCCGTAAAACCGCACAGGAGGAACAGCCAAAACGGCGTTGTAAAAGAAACCATTATAAACATTGCCGGGGGGGGGCGAAGCCTCGAAATTTATTAATTGAACTTTTCAATTTTCTACGGGAGAGCGCTTCATTGTTCAAGACTATCATCAATTTCTTTCTACCGATATTTCACCGGTCGATTGGAGACCTACCTCACTCATTATCAGTATTCACTTTAGTTGTTCAATAAATTATCTTTGTTACAATTGGGAGTACTTTAATATTAATCTCACCTTTATTTACAAAAAGAGAACTGGAAAGTTGAAAATCTAGCAACAGTGTCTGTGAAAGTTGCCACTGTGAACGACGTAGTAAAATGTCAATTTATGGTCATACGGAGCATCGTAAATGCAGCTACTTTATTGTACGAAAAAGACGATTTTCGCTTCATTGATGAAGAGCCTTCGCTATCACTATTACGACTTCGATAAAAATCCTGGAACTCCTCGCGAGAATCGATACCATAACAGGCTCGTATAATCGTACAACTTTCAAGCTCTCCGAACTGCAACAACGTAGTTTACACGAAATTTGTTGCTGGATACTTTTTTCAACTCCACCGGGATTAGATTTAATTCAGACAATTTCTATGAACTCTTGTTAAGTACTTAGCGATTGAATTAGTGTAAGAATACCCCGGTTCGTCTTGTGTATTCGATTTTAGGAGAGAGGAATTCGCAACGGATGAAATTGTAGGACTCGCGGGAAGTTGCGTGTGCCTCGTTCAACGAGGTTCCCGTTTAATCGCTGTATGTTAAATTAGATTTCACCGTTCAATTTGCTTAATTGTCGTTCACGGTGATCTTTGAATTCGCCTCGAGAATACGCCTGCAATTCGTGTGAACGAACTTAACGTTTAGACTCAGATTGAAGACTTGTTTCCTTCGTTTCATTAACAAATTCCCGTTCTAAAATGCGCTTCAGCCGTCAGTGACAAATTGCAATCATCGAAAGGTTCTATCGTGGAGCTTCAATTCTCTAATGGAGAATACACTATACTAAATGGATGTAAGACATTATATGCTAATCTTAATAATGTTAAATTAGAGTGTATCCCAAGGCTAACGTTCTTGAACTTGAGACATTTTGACTGCAACAACTGTGACAAATTCCAATCATTGAAAGGTTCTATCATGAGTCTTTAATTCTCTAATAGTGAATACAATATTAAGGCAGGACATTATGTGCTAATCTTCTTGTCCTTGAAGTCGATCTCCTTGAGTTCTTGAGCTAAAGGCATTTTTAGTACAATAATTTTAAATTGCAATCATTCTGAAAGGTTCTATCACGGGTCTTTAATTCTCTAATGGAGAACACAAACACACTGCTAAATAGATGCAAGACACAGGACATTATGTGCTAATCTTAACAACGTTAAACCAGTGTATCCCAAGGCTTAGGTTCTTGAACTTGAGACAACATTTTGTCTGCACATAACGCGGAGTTTCACATGCACACACGTGTACGTACATACATATCACGGTAATTTCGAACTTCGGAATGCCTTGGGCGCGTCTAAATCTTCGTCTAATATGTCGGCGATACGGGGTCAGCACGCAACCCTGATACCCTGGGTCATTATCAGCAAATTGTCGTGATTAAACTATTAGCGTTCAAATGATCCCTATACCAATATCGCAGTTTACTTAATGTTACCCATATATATGTATGTATTCGCGCGTGTTCATGTGCCTGTTAAATCGATACGCTCCCTATTTGTTCTGCATCTTCGGGTGTCAATAAACGCGGTACTCGTTGTCAGAACGTTTTGACGTACGCCTAACCATTTGCAAATAATGTAATTACCCAACAATATAATAATATCTAACTATAGTACTGAATATAACATAATATATAACTATAATACTAAATATAATAATATCTAAAAAATCTAAGGTTAAAAAAGAAAATTTTATTTGTTAGAAAGAAATATGTACTAAATACATATTATTATTAATATTTCGTACAGAGGCTGGACTCGAATCATCCACTCTATTTGCTTGCAAATTATGCGTTCGGACATCACAGTTTACCGTTACCGATTGAACGCTATAACAGCGTACAATAAACTGAGCAATATTTGATAGCAATTAAAGCTCGCGTTACAGTTCGCAACGGTTGGCTTGTCCAACGATAGAATTGTTTAACGTATCTCCATCCCCGGCGAATCGATAAGGTGATAATAATGAATAATGTGACGCAGTGATTATTCGCGAATAGTCGCGCGCGCCGGAAATTATTCCACTGGCAAATTTCGTTGGGAATCGATATCTGTGTTGGTTAGGCGACTTTCTTGAGGCGAACGCAGCGACCCGCGTACCACACCGCAAAAATCTCCATAACTTCGGTGTGGGATCATAAATCATGGTCTTTCCTTGGTTTCATCGTTTCCAAGGGTGAAACTCCTGCTATATCGAGATTCTCTATTCCTTTTTATGTATTACATAAGTCTTGGAAAGATACAGGAAAAGGATATTGAAGTAGTGATTACACCATCATGAAATATAATACTTTTACTTATTTACCAAAGCTGGAATGAATTATTTTTTGACAATTTTACTAAAACGAGCGAAAAGTTGGAGCTAGTTTTTTGCACTAACAATTAATAATACTAGGATAGAACTGACAATATCTTCCGCATTATCCTGGCAGAGGATATTAAAACTAACGAGATCGCATGTTATCGGAAGTTTCCTTTACTACGACCGGAAAGCAAATAATAAGTTTCACGGAAAACGCGGTTTAATGGTAGTTAAACGTTTCTTTCCAATCTTCTTTGAGACAACGACGGCAAAGTTTCCCCGGCGCTACGAGTCCTACGGTTGTTTATTGCCTGATAATAATAAGGAACTCGGTAATGCTTTCATAAAGATTTTTTTCCTCTCTACTTCCGGGCCGGTTTCCTCCTAGGCCGTAAACGTGGGATCGACCTTACTTGATCCCACCCATATCGTGATTTACGTGCAATAAGTGAAACTAATTGATTTTTTTTTAGAACACGCCTTTTATTCGGATTAAGTTGGAAAAAGTGCAAANCTTTCCAATCTTCTTTGAGA
Source organism: Ceratina japonica (assembly GCA_019453355.1). NCBI lineage: Eukaryota > Metazoa > Arthropoda > Insecta > Hymenoptera > Apidae > Ceratina > Ceratina japonica. Next base: position 45,573 of record SMSR01012659.1, read on the forward strand.
CAACGACGGCAAAGTTTCCCCGGCGCTACGAGTCCTACGGTTGTTTATTGCCTGATAATAATAAGGAACTCGGTAATGCTTTCATAAAGATTTTTTTCCTCTCTACTTCCGGGCCGGTTTCCTCCTAGGCCGTAAACGTGGGATCGACCTTACTTGATCCCACCCATATCGTGATTTACGTGCAATAAGTGAAACTAATTGATTTTTTTTTAGAACACGCCTTTTATTCGGATTAAGTTGGAAAAAGTGCAAATGGTAAACGTGAAACTGAATGCTGTTTTAATGTAGATCAGAAAGAGTGTATAACTGGGGATTAAAGGAAAGTACTTTGTCGAGTGAAGCAAGGAACTGGTTGATTATTTCGCAAAAAAAATAACGAACATGGTTTTCCATGGTAACAGGCTTTACGTGCGAAATGGCTCTGTAGCGATCCTTTGTGCGCAGTAAACGCTCGATGACGAGTAACGAGTAATAGTAAAAGGGCTCAACAGCCCACGAGGCTTTTATCCCATGAACGTGGCTGGAATCCCGCTAGTGTCGTATTTACGCGTTTGTCGAGTAGTATATGTACATACAAGAAAGGCTCTATGTATTTTTCTTCTAACTTCGGTATTTAACGAGTTAAGCATGATTAATCGCCATTTTACCGGGACCAGAAAAATCCAGCCGTTCCCAACAGAGAACTTTTGGCAGAAAAATTCATTTTTTCTCAACTATTCCTACACTGTTGGATTTACGGGAAAATTGCATACTACGTTATTTGTTGCTGACGACTACAGCTGTAACTTTCGTCTGACATATTTTTTGTTAACACTGATAGTTAACGAGTAATTGACAAAAGACAATAAAACTATTTTTTGCAAAATACTCGTTAACTATTGACGGAAGAAAAAAATGTTTCATACAAAACTTGTATCTTTTGATAGTACCTACAACTTTCATTGCAAACATTTTTCGCTGACAGCAACAGGTAAGAAGTTATTTGCAAAAAATGAGAATTTCGAAGAATCTGAAGGGGTGGTCTCAACGAAATCCCGGAAAAATAAAAATCTGTTCTTTCTGAGAATATTAAAAAATGCTTCAAGTAAAAGTTGTAGATACTACCATTACCTACAAGAAAGTTCCTATACAATTTTTTGTATCTCGTATAGTTTAGTACTAATCGATTAATTACTTCGTTCGCCGTCAAATAATCGCGCAGAACCTTTCATGTATCTGACAACCAGAGCTGCGTACGTATTCGCAATTTCCGTTGAAAGAGGAGCCGATTTCACGGGACAGGGACGACGCGGGGGATGGCCCCGGCGCGCGATTACAGGAGAAAAATCGTAAGCGCGAGATCTTCTCGACGATTGAATTCGCCGCGATAAATCACGCGCGAACGGAAATCGATTTAATTTTAGCACACGGCTGCGCGTGCACGTGATGTGGACAATGCGCCGCTTCCAAGTACACGGTGATGTACGAGCTTTGCCTACGCGCGCGCCTGAAAGTTTGTTATCGGTCCGAAGATCCGATTATTTGTACGAACTCTCGTCCGTCGTCCATCACGTTTGTCTTCGCCGGAAAAAAAAGACCCACGTTTTAATATACGCTGACAACGTAAACTCGTTAATGACCCGCAGAACTTCTAACGAGCCCCGGTGCCTTTGGTCGCATTCATGCATATTCTTCTAGCGGTTTATCCCTTTCCGTGAGATTCGCGTATTGATCCCGTAGTTTTTCGGGGGCAACATCTGTAGGTCCGTCGAATCGACATAACGTGTTCAATTATTCATTAATAATTTCGCGGCCGGCAGGGCACCGCATAATTTTTTCACCATTTGAATTTCAGATGCGGTGCGCGTCCGTCTCGAGTTTTTCAACGGTCCGGCCCCCGCGCCGTCCGTCCCGCCGATCGGCTTTTGTCTAATCGAAAATCGCGTCGACGATTCGACGAATCGAGACCTGATTTCGGACGTCGCAATTTGGCCGCGTTTCATCCTGTAATCCGCTTAAAATAAACGCTCATTCCGAAACGGTAAATAAACCGTGCGAGGGCCGGCCGTGACACGCGGCGAGGAGGAGCGATGAAAAGTTTTCCATATTTCAGTTCGAGCACGGATTTCGAACCGTTTCGCGTTTCTCGCGCTCGGCCACTTGAGCGCCGGTGCTACTAACGCGTTTCTCTGATTGCACAATTACGGCTGGTGATTATTTGCTTCGCCCGCAACGTGTCATCGTCCCGTCGTCGTCG
>SMSR01012661.1:0-47915 GCA_019453355.1 Ceratina japonica
TTTTTTTTGTTTCATATCGGTCTCCGGCGACCGGCGCATAACAAGGAAATAATGCGATATTTTTAGCCGTGCCGCGGTGAAAGTTCCTCCGTGATCGGACGCCGCCTGGCCACGTTCGCTTCTAATATATTTGATTCCGTGAGCAGCAGTTCAGATTTTTCAAAATATGTCATAATTTATGTGAAAAAGTAACTCATGTTAACAAATTTGTATTCAAGTAATTTTTGATATAGAAGTTTTTGTACTGTTTCAAATTTCATTTCTATGAACAGAGAATAATATGATAATTATTGTTTCCAAGCTCAATATTAATCTTAATTGATGTTTGAAAATATATCACATTTTTGCAGTATATCATAAATATTACAGCAACCTTTTAATTTTCATTCACTAAAATAATGTAATTAAGTAATTTATGAGACTGTACTTGTTTTGAAATACGGCGTTGGTTAATTGAGCTTGTTTGCCAAGAAAGCGGGGCGAGATCGTTTTGCGGATCCTTACCGAGGCCTTCGATTAACATAATNTAAAGCTTATGTTCGTATTTTCTACAAATATTGAGATTATACTCATTTATTATATCAAATAATTATTGTTTCCAAGCTCAATATTAATCTTAATTGATGTTTGAAAATATATCACATTTTTGTAGTATATCATAAATATTACAGTAACCTTTTAATTTTCATTCACTAAAATAATGTAATTAAGTAATTTATGAGACTGTACTTGTTTTGAAATACGGCGTTCGTTAATTGAGCTTGTTTGCCAAGAAAGCGGGGCGAGATCGTTTTGCGGATCCTTACCGAGGCCTTCGATTAACATAATAATCGAGGAAGGAAAGTGAATCGCGCTTAACGTTTACCTGTCTGCTTTTTTCCAATAACGCGGCGCAGGTGCACCTTGTCCGGCTCGCTGCCGGCGATATTCGCGGGCCGGGGAAAAAATCGTGGAATTCGCTATGACGCACTCCCACGATCTAAACTAGTTTAGCTCCGGCGATATTTGTAAATAGGGTACGAGCATTCTTTTGCGCGGAATTAAATTATTCTCGCTCGCGTTTCAGGCAAATCGTTCGCGGCAGCTGCTTGAATGCTCATAAATCATCCGAAACGATTTCACCATCGTCATTGCCGAGCCCTAATTTGACGGAATTGAAACCATGTGACAAAAATAATTTTCAGATGCATCGCTCACTTAACTTGAAAGTTCGCTCGTATTGTCGCGTGTCTGAATTGAACCGTTCTTCTAATTCTAATGCGTCGTGAATTTCCTGTCAGATAATTCCGTTTGCTTCCTTTTCTTTTTACATTCGTTTTTCCTTTGAACGCGGCAAAGGCGTTCTCGTCCCTGAAGGTTGGCATTCGCGCTCACAGCCTTCCACGACCGGACGCCCTTCAATTACTCGAAAATAAGCTGATTGGTGAAACCCTGCCAGTGGCAACGGCACAAGTGGACGGACACTAGCTGTGAACATTGTTTCAAGCTCGCAGACAGCTCCCCGGGGAAATCTACTTGTCCCCGCTATCCCACATTTTTTTTTCAACAGAATTTAAACGACCAGACGCCGGCCCTTAATCGGCCGTTAGTTTCCTAATTTCATTAGCAAGGATTATAACTAGAATAATCACCTCCATGCAATTTACGTGTCAATGTTATCGGTAATGCATTTAACAGCGTCAGAAAAAGAAATCGGAAATTGAAGTCCTTATGGAATGAAATGAACCAGCGGATGAGACGTCTGAAGAAGATACAACTTAATCGTGAGAACGAGTTTCAACTTTCATTCAGTAGAATCGATGGTGGAAGGGGGGACATTATTGTTGGCATTTCGGTGGGTCGTCCGGGCAGGTGCAAAATCAGGAATGCGAACCGTTCAACGGGAAGAGCAATGATTTTTTATAGCGCCGCTTCGAGACCGCTTTTAACGGTTCCACTCCCGGTCAGAAGCGGACTGTACACGAAAATCGTCGTGTCCCCCCTCGAAGCTCAACAATTTTTCCTTACGTAATAACCGTGTTTCGTGCGCGTTTAATTGATCTCAACTTGTTCCTAGAAGAGATGCGTGAGCGCTATTAACACCCGGTACTCCAGATCTAAGATCGTCGAAGAAAATTGCTACGATTATCGCACTATCATTAGAACCGACCGTTCAGCCAGTCATGCTTACGTTGAAATTCAACAGGGTCTTTTTACCGCTGAGATTTTTCCCCGGCCAATTGAATGATCATTTTCTTTTTGTTATAAAAAGAGCGTAGCCGGCTGTTGCTTTATTCCTATTTGCTAGCCCGCGAGGAAAGGATTAAAAGAGACATCGCTCATGCGTTTAAAGGTCTCAATGCCATTAATCACTTTTACTTTTAAGGAAATGACTCCGGAGCGAGCGGTAACCGAGTCGTAAATTTCTTATCGACCTTTTCACTAAAATAACTCGGTACAACGGTGTGGATTTCCTAAAGAAGGATTTACCGTTTGAACGGGTTAGAATTTCAGACTCCGCCGCGTAAGAACGTAAATTGACGTGTCGGCCACTACCTGGAAATAGTATTGTTGGAATTCGGATTTGCATAACGATCGAGCACACGTGCCGCCGCTTGAACGTCTCGGGACGTTTCCAACTGTTTATTGTTTATTAAAAGATCTGACAAATATTCCAGGTAACCAGCAGAGACTGTCTTAATTGAAAAATGACAGTGTAATAAATCACGCAGTAATAGTGCATCGAAATTTATAGTAAATCGTTTAATCAGGAATGTTTCTTCTACCGCAAAAGAACATAAGCTCAGGGAAAATTTATTTTTTCATTATGAACAGCTGCCTATCTTTATCCCTAATCAGAATTTAATTGATTAAGATCGAGACATCGATTATGTCAAGTAGAAAGTTCAATCAATCCGATTGTCAAGCAATCGCTTATCAATCTGTTGTCCTACGTCATCCGTGATTTATGCAACNGTTTTTTCATTACAAACAGCTGCCTATCTTTATCCCGAATCAGAATTTAATTGATTAAGATCGAGACATCGATTATGTCAAGTAGAAAGTTCAATCAATCCGATTGTCGAGCAATCGCTTATCAATCTGTTGTCCTACGTCATCCGTGATTTATGCAACTGGGATGCGTCGTCCGTGATGGCTAAAACTTACAATAGGATGAATATTCATGAGAGAAGTTATGGTAACGCAATTAGTTCCATTAAACAGTCGGACCGACGCGGTGGCATTGCTCGAAACAATTAAAGTATGCTAACCCACGGTTCGCGATCGCTATCTCATGACACTGTTCAATTATTGTAATTCAATATCGTATGAGGAAAGAGATGAGGATTCTCCGTAATACATTGCATAACGCCGAACGATCCGACTAGACTATAAATTCTTCTGCAGAAAAAGACTCGTATGATATCGATTTAAAAAAGTCTCATAAGAATTCCCTTTAATCTATTAAATATCATGATATGCATTTTGCCGTCGATATACTTTCGCATTTTTTATACTCTTTCCTTATCAATGGATTAAATCTGCAGGATAATAATTTATTTCTTGCGTGGATTAGAAAAGTGCTTGAAAATAATTAATTTTTTTAATGACGTTTTGTTCAGATCAACAGCAATAAGGATATACTACCGAACGTAAGACTGGTGATGCGATGGAGCGACACGAGGGGAGAAACCGTGGAAGCCACCAAGGCAATGATCGATATGATCTGCGACGGGGTTGCAGCCTTCTTTGGACCAGAGGGCTCGTGCTACGTTGAAGCCATAGTCGCTCAGTCCCGCAACATACCCATGATCAGTTATGTAAGTACCCTTAACGCTATTTAAAACGAGACGCTTACTCTGCATGTCGGCAAATCTGGATTGTCTTTAAGGACGATTGAGCTGATTCTGTGTTTCATCCCGACCTCAGCCTTCTAAACGGCTTAACATCTTTACGAAGTCAAATATCAACGTGCAGCGTTTATTATTTTTTAGTTCATTTATGTATCACATCTTCGATTTGATTTTATGTGCAGCTTCTAATCATTCGTTGATATAAAACATGAAAAAATGATCAGAATCTCAACTTTGCTAATTGGCCATGGGAGACATTCTTGCATCGATCAATTCATTCGATTGCCATTGAGTGGCTTGGTTGTAAGAATTGCTAGATAAGAATCAACTAAGAACCGTAGAATAGGTGAGGGTTGTAAGGCGATTGGGAAGGATAGTATAGATGTCGAAGGGTGAGGCGGATGCGTGTCGACAAATTGAACGCCCGGAGCGTGACGACATAATTAAGGGCTGGATTTCGGTGATTTTGTCCGACGTTAGAACACGCGAGGTCCGCCTCTGAAAAATTAGCATCCAACCTTCTCCCCTTAACACTAAACCTACCATTCAAGTCGTTCCTAAACTTTTTCTACAACTAACAACGTTTACGATCGTTAGCTGATTAAATGCCTGATCTAACTGATTTGAGAAGAAAAATAGTTGCGAACGATTGCATTGATCAAATTAGGAGCGATAAAAGATATCATTAGGGTCCGGTTACACACATCCTGTTAGGTTTAATAGGGATTGTACGGTCGTTTTGTTCCACGTATTCGAACGAACCTCCGTAAGTCACGCCGCGTCCTAAGTTAAGCCTTCGAACGGCTATCGGAGCTATCTTAGTCCGGAGTTATCGCCTGGCCGTGGATATCTTAAATCGTAGATTAACCTAGGTCCGTGTGGCTCGTAACACAGCTCGAAACAGGATCTAGAAACGCATCGATCACCAGCCGGACCGAACTGAACGAAACGAACCGGTTATACTCGATCGCAGTGGACACACAAAGCGCGCGTGCATTCGATTCGGTCGCCGTTGCTCTTCCTACATCGGAAATCACCTCCATCACGGTCTCGTTGCGCGATTTTCGATCGTACTATTATTGAACGCTCGTTAGATTAGAACACGGATTAGAATACCGTTAAGGACGATGAATGATCGTGTCCTTTAAACCAGCTGTTGCCTAAATCGAAAGTATTGGAAATTGTTCGAAGCTTTGTACAAGATTAATATGTGTTATGAGTGCGAAAGCTTAGATCGATTCACCATCTCATTTCTAGATGTCAGTAAAATTAATCTCGTTGGCAAAAAAATATTTCTCTTTGATTACTGCGATTGATCGAGTGATAAATACTTGAAAAATGCGATGAGACGAATGCGGACTATAATAAGATACAGATAGATACATTTTATTTGAGGTTTTTCAGCACCTAGTTTTTCATTTCATTATTCTGCCTTTGAAAATTGTTCATTTAAAAGCTTGATTTATTACGTATCTTAAAGTATATCCATTCTCACTTCTCCTCAGTCTTATCGTTGCTTATCGAACAGAATTCAAAAAGAGGCGATGAAGGGTTTGGTAAAGATAGTGGACAGGAAAAAAGTAAAGATGATGACTTGACGACACGCCAAGCCGTCGTGACGTCACCGACGGATTTAAAAAATTTTCAGATCAAAGGTTATTTATAGTCGAAGAGACGAGGAAGCTTCGTTCAGGTTCAGAGCGTTCGGCCACGTCTGGCTTGCAGCAATTTATAAAAACACGTGTCACGGATCCGCGGCTATTTTTAACCTCGCCGATCGGACTACTCGCCTGACTGCACGGCCCGTTGTTAGTTGCCTAGTGCCAGAGATATGGAACCCAATCAGCCTGCGTTTCCGTGGAATTCGTTGCTGCGAAAGTGGCACAGACGAATCGAAATTCGTTCTCGAATACCTCCCGAAGTAACACGGCGCCGACTTGTGTGTCAATTGAAGCGAAGTCTTTAACATTGAAATTTATATTCTATCATATTTATATGCGTCTGAAATAAATGACCGATATTTGATATGGATTTGCGAGAAGCAAAGTCGCACGAATTCCTGCGAACGCGTCGAAAATCTGTCACAATTGGAGGAATTGTACGGAAGGCCAGGTTTCGATGGAAAATTTACCGAATCCCCGTGATATGTCACGGGCGAGCCATAATGCGCGGACGTCGCCTCGATTAAATTTAGCCCACACAGCTCGATTACACACCATTTCGAGTGGCGTCGACAAGAAACGCGGTAGCGGCGGAAAGGGACGGGGGATCGAGAAGATCGGACGCGAAAAGGAGAACGAGTTTCCTCGATGGAAGCCATAAGGACGCGTTCGAGGACTCTCGATTCGTATTTGAGAAAGTGGTACGCGGACGTAAAAAGACCTCCAGACTAATTTATGTTAATTGGGGACTGTAAGAAAATGGAACGTACCTTGCTCGACGAAACAACTTAGCGGTTAACAGTTCCATATTTATCATAAATAAGCATTGCGTTAAATCTACACCAAAAAATGCCGGAGTAACAAACGGCGAACATTCCTTATATTACAGGTTGCCTCATTATTGATGGCGGAACCGAAAGTATGAGGAAATAAGTCGAAAATTTGGAATAAATTTTTTTCACGTGAGATCTTGTTTTCGAGAAAGTCGAGTTTCAATTCCCTCCGAGTATGCATTTCTTTTTATGTCAGTTCGGTGCCCAGCGTTTCCAACAATTTTTGCATTAATATACCAAATATCAGAAATATGATATGGAAACAAGATCAAGGCGAAAACAGTAATAAATCTATGCCTCATTATTGTCAATGTTCGTTTAATATCAGATTTTCTATGATTGCTCAAAGACTTTTCAAGGCCGTTATATGTAAATGAAACTAAGAAAAGAGATAAAAACGTGATCAAACACGTAAATCAATTCATTATACTCGGTTATTATAAGCCACTAAATGAATAATCAGGAAATAAACAAATGAGTTAATAAAGAAATCAAGAAGTAAAAATAGAAATGAATGGATGATTGAATGAACGTGCTTATCTAATTTATTTATGCATTGTCTATATCCTTAACCTTAATTTACATTTAATTACAGAATACAATTACATAAGTTATTATTCCTCAATAATTAATTAAAATCGTTCTGATTTTGAAACGTCAAAATCAGGTCAAAATGCAGGCAGATCGAGCATTAAAAAAAATAATGTATAGATTTATTATTATTTTCGTAGATTTATTTATATTTCGGGCCAAGAATCATTGTCCCAAGCTGTAAATAAACTATCTCTATCTCTTTTTACGTGTTCGCCAACACTTCGACACACGTGGAAGCTGCCGGCAGTAGTATATGCTCCGAGCTTCCGTGCGCGATACTGTTTACAATTTCGCTCGTAATGATCTTCCTCGCAGCAAGGGACGAGCGTATGAGAAGAGCCGTGTTCTCTTTACTTTCACCTAGTTTCACTCGTTAACGCAAGGAAACCGTGCGGGTCCACCTCTCACGTTCGCTTAACCGCGTTGGATTTCGTCGAGGCTCGCGCATTTTCCTGCCGCCGGATGTTTACTCGTCGTTTGCTCGTGTTCGCCGACTTATTTTCTGCCATCAGCCGCTATTTCTGGAGCACGGGCAGAAAAAAAAACCGTGTCGCTCCCACGCGGCGCTCTGCACTTCGCATAATCGACGCTGTCTGAAAACTGCAACATGTGACGCGCCAGATCTCTCATTTACTTCTGGCTTTTTACCGCGAAAGCTCGTTGCAGATGTTAATTTACTGTTCCACCGTGGCCGGGGAATTCCATGAGAAACAGAGGTATTATGAGATCGGTATCCGATCCGATATGTTTTCTATAGTGAGTTATTGGGCGAACAGATCGGAATTCGGTAAACGAATGGGCGTCCGGATAAGATTTACAGGACTCGGTGCGCGAGTTGTAATCGATAGAAAGCTGCGTTAATGACCGCCGTAAGGAACTGCTGCGTTTGTAACATAATTGGAATTGAACGTTACTTAGACTTGTTAATTGCAACGAGAGCCTATCGATTAGAGGTACACGGCGGACCGATCAATCCATTATTCAATTTTCTCGTCGTCCGCGAGGCGAAAGCCACGGCTTATCACATCGCTTCATCACATCGAACCCGAGTCGATCTCCACATTCCCGATGGCTGCACCAGGAATTTTAAAGATCATACCCGGCATAGTTGCGTTTCTCGCCGAGTAATTCAAGAATCTCAGGCTTGAACTCGCGACGAGTGCATTCCTGCATACAAAGTGAACCTCGCGGGAAAAATGCGAATCGCTGAAAATCCTGCACGTCGATTCGACGAAACGGGCGCCCTTCCCGAAGGCCGAGTCTCGCCTGGACCACCCGCGCCGGGAACTGTCCCATGATCTAACAACAATTTTATAAACCTCGTCTCCCAGTAAATATCATTTTTCCTAAATGGCTTCAACTGTTGGACATAATTTTTTGCCAACGAACTTAATTGTCATATCTGTTCTTCTGTTTCATCAAACTGATTGCCACCTGAGATGCAACGTTATTTCTCGTAGAATAATTGTGCCATACAATCTGATTCTCAATTTTGAAATCATTTTTGTGCCACGTTGGAGTCTGACGAGTTTTGCGCGGGGCAAANCGTCTCCCAGTAAATATCATTTTTCCTAAATGGCTTCAACTGTTGGACATAACTTTTTGCCAACGAACTTAATTGTCGTATCTGTTCTTCTGTTTCATCAAACTGATTGCCACCTGAGATGCAACGTTATTTCTCATAGAATAATTGTGCCATACAATCTGATTCTCAATTTTCAAATCATTTTTGTGCCACGTTGGAGTCTGACGAGTTTTGCGCGGGGCAAACGGTTACCGTTTTAGGTGGACGGCCGTAGGTGGACGGCCGCCTATGCGGTAACGAGACGCGTGCATATGCGGGTATATCAAGAAGCCAGTGGGAACTTTCGATAAGCGCGGCTCGTGTTCGTTCTTTCTCCCTGTCTCTCGTCCGTTCCGTCCACGCACACGCGTGCATCGCGCGGGTCACTGCATCGCGGTTGGTGCAACCACCTGTTGATTGCACCGGCCGCTGCCGCCCGGCCGCGAGCCGATGACGTCTCCGCGGATTAGAAATCTCCACGCACTCGTCCACGATTTCGCGTTGTCGCCTTCTTTGGTCAAGCTGCAAATGATTGTTCAAACGAATCGAACGAAACGTGTTTAGTTTTAAATAGCACCGCGCTTATTGCCCCGAGCGAGAAAACCTGTTTAGAATTATAAATCAATTATATTCCGGCAATTGAAAAACGAATAAGACGTCGTAGCTAAGTACGGACGGAGGAGTGGATGAAATATAGACGTACGGCGCGAGAACCGACGAGGAACAGTAAGTTGTATCGAGAAAAAAGATAACGACGAGACCGCAGGAGGGAAGGAATCGATCGGTGATATCGAAATAAATCAAGCCATAAACTAGACGCGCTGGAGGCAGCCGGCGAGTTATCGCCTCGGCGTCGGTAGAATCTGTGGCGAAGATTGCCCGCAATTTCGCGTGGCAATATTCTCCGAGGGTCCGCGTAAACGGCTCCACGTCGAATTACCCTTTGAGACCTTGCGTAACTCGATTTGAGCATGCGACTGCGTGAAACTCGAGAGTCGTCGTCTCGCGACGACACGTTTCCCTCTACGAGCCGCGAATTACACGTGCGCGTGTACGTCCGATAGAGGATCGCCGCGTCGAACCTTCGCGCGAAATCTCCAATTCAAATCGCGGATGATAAAGTGCCGCGTGTAGCCGCCGAAGTAAACAGGCGGAGTTACGGATAGAAATTCCAGCGTTATACCTGTCCCGGCCGGAGGAACCGCTCGCGTGCACGCGTTAATCCGGACGCGGACCGGACGGGTTAAGCGAAAACGGATTAAATCGTAACGACGCGGTCGTGAAAAGCCCGTAATCGGAACCGGGCCTAACGCCGCCGCGGGAAACAAGCTATATTATTCCATCGATGCCGCATTTGCATGAAAACTGCTGATTCCCCTGACCTTCGCGGCCTATTTATAGCCCAGCCTCTTGATGCCCCACGCACTCCATCGGACGCTTACCTGGACCCCTCTCTTTCTCTCTCTCTCTCTTCCTCTTTCGTTCTATTACACCTTGTTGCTCTGAAGTAAAATAATTTTCCCAATGATAAAATCGTGACATGGAAAGCTACAACCCAAATTTTGTTATAAATACTTCGGTCGATTTTTAGATTTTTTATTCAATCAGTTCTGTCTTCGATTTCTCGTTTATTAGCATTCATTCCTGCATGCCAGAAGTTGGAACGATGACGAAATTTCGATGACAGTCTCGAGGTTCGAAACGAGATGTGATTCACTTCATAAAATTAAATGAAATCGCGAGCGGAATCGAAAAGTCGAAGCGCGGAGAACGTGCGAACGGCGCGTGTGCCACTGGGTGCGAACGATTATGTTCTCTGCCATTTCCTCGTCTCCTCAACACCGACCCACATTATATCTCTGTTTCGAAGTGACGTTACGTGATTTCCACGATGAAGTAATCGCCGGGCTATCTTTAGCCGGCTCGGCCAACGATGATCGACGATTCCTCGCGTCGTGGGGTCTCTGGGACGCCGCCATTGATACCGCGACAATGATAGCGTAATTCTCTACCGAAGATAGAACGCGCAGAGGGTGAAAAGGTTCCTAGAATTTTTATCGCTTTGCAGCTTGAATTTACAAATACCGTCATCGAGTCCGACAAACTTGTTACATAAAAATTAATGTAGCCGTGCAGCGGTTGTTTATTATCCTTCATTTTTATCCGGGTACGTGCACGCGCCTCAATCGGACAGCCGCAACTCTCATTACGCAACGCTAATGCGGATGACATAACGTTGAGAAATTTATCGATAATACTTAATCAGTTCTCGTATCGATGACCCTAAACTGTCGGCTTCAGATTCGATTTTGCATCATTGGCAACAGAAATCGTTAATTGAACACACGATGGTTTTTAAGGAAATTCTAACTTTGTTCGCTGATAACTTTATCCAATATTTAGTTCGACGTATGAATAGAAAAATCAGACGTAATTTACAAACATGAAATATCTAAAGCTGCGCTGATAACGTAGTCCTGAAATAGCACAAGGAACTATCACGGTCTGGAGATTAATATTTTGCATAAACACCCACAGTGGAATAACGCGATTTCGTAATTTTAGTCGATACTCAAGAAGACATAGTAGTCGTTAGTTATAAGAGAGGATCACCCCTCTTAGGGGAGACGAGGTCCAATTTGCGGTGTCAAGTTCACGGTGCCCTGTCGAGCTTTTAAGAAAGACTAATGGATAATTCCCCCTTGAAACTCGGCAGACTCCCCAACAAATTTAACTTATGCCAGAAGCTTTAGCCTAACTTCATTCGAACTCCCAAGTGTTTGATATAGTAGTAGGTAAATGATCCGTTGACCCTCTACGAGGCCAAGGAAATCACGTGACTTTCCTCACTTTTTTCGGTACATTTTTTTTATCTCTGAACATTGAAACGAATTTTATCTTAATTCCCTAACAATGGAAGTAAAGAATAGTAGAAACGAATGGTGTAAACATGTATCTTTGCCTAATTTAGTAGATAACATTGACATTTTGTTTTATCGCTATCAGAGTCTACCCCCCGAGAACTCGGTATTGTGTCTATTGTTAAAAGAAAAAAGTAATTTTGTTCTTCCATTTCTATCTCGTTCCAACCGAACGACCATCCTCGATACTTCAAGGGTGAGCAAAAACTCATCAACGAGTGCAGTTTTCCGATAAGTGGGTCAATCGTTGCATAACGCGAAGAGCGTCTAGTGAGCCTAAAGTCCATCTGGAATATGCATTATACTAGAAGTGCAATTATAAAGTCGTTTGAAATTGGCCAAGGTATTGGGCGAACGAGCCTCATTCATCACGGACAGTAACATAAACGTAGACGTTTTTATTCGAGTAGCGGTTCTATTTTTAGCTAGTGGGAATAAAAGAGCGTGAGACTACTGGTTTCGCAGGCACGCAGATTGCTCCGTCATCGAGCCGCGTTCGATCTCGAACTCGTTACCCAGCAGGAAAGAGCGAGCAACGCGCGAGTAACGTAACACCAACATGATTAATTAATCGACTGCGGATTTATTGAAAAATCGGAGAAGAATAAAGGTTGTTTGAGCCGTGAGTCTGGCAAATATTTATGAAATACGACGTGTTTTTTTTTCTTAAGTCACAGGCTATTTTTAACATATTATTTAAAACTTCTTTTGGTTTTACCACTTCTTGATAAGATTATATTTAACTTCCGGCTTTGTTTGTTTCCTCCTATTGCGGCTCAAGTCACTATACGTACAAGTACTTCTTTCCTAAGAAATGTTTTTTTAAGAAAGTTTATTACGATGAATTGTAGAATTCTATGGGCCAAATAAATAACATTTATTATTAAAATAAAATCGCATAATTATATCTCCTGCATTGTGGATACAATATAAAAACACGCGTTGAAAATTAAGCACAGAAGATTCTCCTTGAACCATGATGATCAGAGTTTAGAAATAAAAAAGTAATTTAAACGATAGGCCGTGGGCACGTGTCAGCGCGCAGTAAAGCTATTGGCATTCTCCACCTTTTTTCGGGCCGCGCAGCGAATCGTTGTCACCCATAAAAAGGTTAACGTACAGCGAATAAATCGATGACCGGATAATCGCGTTGGTCTCGCCGCGAGGACGAAGGGGTTACGCAAAGAGGCACAAAGTAGCCTTTTCGTATAGCGTGCAAGGGGAGACGGAGCGTTATTTCGCCGCTGCAGCAACAGCAGCAGTTTAATGTGGGTGCCGCCTTAAGTAACGACGACGCGGCTGGTTTCAGGCTAAAATACACTCAATTAACCCTTAATTGGCCGGCACCAATTATGGGCCCGGCGTACCGACGCGTATTCATTCGGTCAACAAGAATGTATGGCCGGCCGGCGTTGTTCTTCCCTCGTTTTACGACGACGCGGCTGCTGACTGCCTGCCTGGCTGCTCGCCTGCCACGCAGATAAAACGAATTTCTTCTTCGCAGCTTATCCGGAGATTCGAGCACGTGATCGCCACGTCTGGTCTTCTGGTCGCGTGGAAGCTTCGTGCTCTATTTGTCTAACAGTCTTGTAAACTCATTGTCAGACGCGCACGTGCTTGTCACGACTTCTTTTATTGAGCAAACTTCGGGAAATATAGTAGCGGGAATAACGAAAGTACTGACTGCAAATATGGACTGGCGACTGTTTATACATCATGAGCTGTCAGGGTTTCTGTGAAACGCTATTAACTCACCGACCAGTTACGTACCTGTATCACGTCAGTAGACACTAGATGCGTATTAACATTAATGTCAAGTTCTACACTTGCCGCGATAACGATATCGACTAGAGCTTCGTAGATAGTTTCTATAACTACGCGGGCATCCGTATCGTCGTTCTCTCGAGTGATCCGTGCCGTTTACCGGTTCCGATTTCGCGACAAACCACGTCTCTGTCCCGCCACTTCATCCCCAAAAGAACCGTCTAACTATTCTATTTTTGAGACAGACCTCGTTAGTCAAGCACCAGACTTATGTATTAAATGCAGGATAAAAACTGAACTGCTTTTCGTCTGAATTAATAATTCATTAAATGTTAATAATTTAATATAATTCAGGTATTTTACAAGACTAATAAGTAAGTAGTATCTCTCCTATACAATGCAGAATAAAAATTGATGCCTTTATCTCGGTTAGCACTGAATAAATATAATATCGTGATAACCATACAGGAAATCCTTTTGGATTATTTACTAAAATATCCAGAATTTTTAATTGTTGATTCGAACTCGTAAACTGCGTGATTCAGTTATACATTTTGNAATTTAATATAATTCAGGTATTTTACAAGACTAATAAGTAAGTAGTATCCCTCTTATACAATGCAGAATAAAAATTGATACCTTTATCTCGGTTAGCACTGAATAAATATAATATCGTGATAACCATACAGGAAATCCTTTTGGATTATTTACTAAAATATCCAGAATTTTTAATTGTTGATTCGAACTCGTAAACTGCGTGATTCAGTTATACATTTTGCAATACTAGACCCTAAGACTAACGAACGAGCGGTGGTGTTCCCTCCCCGCTGCACGCGAAGTGCGTGCGATTTAACGAGCCGTGACGGCTCCGTCGCAATCGCCTTAATTCGTCGTCGGGCCTAAGCTCTATCGTCGCGTTAAGCCTAATGTTTTGCGATACTAAATATAATCACCGCGGCGGCGGCGGCTCCGATATAATTTACGGAACGGCTGGGTAAGTACGTCCGCGCTAGCTGGAAATTGGCTAGGTGACAGACGTCTCATGGTATTTTGTATCTTTTGTTTCGACATCGCGTCGCCTTGACGTCCGCTCAAGGAATTCGATGGGAATGAATAACGTAATTTATCGTATCGCGAACTATTTTTAAGTCACGTGTGCCGCGTTTACGCGATCGCGCTGGAACTCGAGCGAGTTTATTGCTGCGCCTTTTTACACGCGCCGCGCAAAACCGTCATCAATTAATAGAGGAATATTTTTTTTTCCTCGCCATTTTATTTCGTAATTATTATAATTACAGTTTTTCGCGTTATTGTTACTTTCTACAGCCTAGCATCACGACGTTTGAGTAACTTTTTCCCTTCATAAGCGGTGGAAGGGTTAAACCGAAGAGGCGAAGCCACAGGACGGGTCCTTATCAGTGTCTTTCAATATTTGCCGTTAATCACGCCGCGAAAACAACGTAAATCACGTAGTATTACGACGGTGTGAACGATATTACAGCAACCGTATTACAACGGCTATTCGTTATCAGTCGAGCATATGTCCAAGTGTCTGTGTTTATCGGGCCGACTATATTTAGACCGGGGTATTGCTTTGTCGAGAAACGCGGATCGAATCGAGGCAGGAGAGGATTCCTCATTCCTCGTTCTGGGGAAAAACCGGTAAATCCAATTCCTCAGAATGCTAAACAGAATGTTTTCCTTCAAAAGCTACAACGCGAACAAGTCCTTGAAATCGCATTCCACGTTAAAGACCTGAAACCGTTTGGACGAATTCCTCGTGGAAAGTTCATCGGTTCGAACACGCGTCATGCAATATTAACCAGCCATTACCATAAAACGAGCATTAAACTCCGAGCTAGCCCCGCTCGCAAACGTTCATTACTCCGATAAGACACGCCTAATTTCCGCGGACGCTTGGGTCCATTCGGGACGAGCGCGCGTGTCGAACGGTCCCACTGTCCGTGATTTTCGAACGGGTCGTTCGTCAGGTAGTTCGGGTCGGGACGTCCCGCGTTACGGGAAGAAGGAGCCCGTGTATAAGCCGGCGTCATTCGAGTATAACCAAGGATACGCCGCCATACACCGTGGCACTCCACTAACTGCCTATGTTTATCGCCAGGCTATATTTAGCCTGGGCTATTGCTTTGCCAAGCGACAGACTGAACGAACCAGCTACGTAGAGCCGAGCGGCAGCCACCACCGGGTTCTAACCGGCAACCCATCCCGAAGGTGTCCCGTCCCACATACGGCTCCATATCCGCTTCTAACCCCTTTACTGCACGCGTTTATCCCCCATCAGTCCTCGAAACCGGCTTCGCCATAGAGAGCAAACGGTCTATCGCTGTATTATGCCAGATAAACTTTCTCCGCGTCTCGCTCCCACCGAATGCTTTCTCATTTTACTCGGCGAACCATTTGGAGCTGGTAAAAGAAAACGGGCGACGCTTCCTGGAACGCAACCTCCCCGTTAGCGTGCGCGATAAGATTCTGTACTGCCACCCGAAACGATTCCCGACCCACTCACAATGCACAGGTGCAACAATTAAATTTTCATTAAGAACTGCTAACTTTCTTTATAATGACTAGGCGAAGAATTAAGGGACGACGATTTTATTATTTTCTGGATTGTCTAGGTTTAACTTGTGTCATGTTTCTTCAAAATCCTCTGCAGTGAGACTTGAAATATAAATAATTTTCTTGGTATCGATCAATCCGTTAGCGTACGCGATAAGATCCTGTACTGCCACCCGAAACGATTCCCGACTCACTCGCCATGCACAGGTACAACAATTAAATTTTCATTAAGAACTGCTAACTTTCTTTATAATGACTAGGCGAAGAATTAAGGGACGACGATTTTATTATTTTCTGGGTTGTCTAGGTTTAACTTGTGTCATGTTTCTTCAAAATCCTCTGCAGTGGGACTTGAAATATAAATAATTTTCTTGGTATCGATCAATCCGTTAGCGTGCGCGATAAGATCCTGTACTGCCACCCGAAACGATTTCCGACCCACTCACAATGCACAGGTGCAACAATTAAATTTTCATTAAGAACTGCCAACTTTCTTTATAATGACTAGACGAAGTACTAAGAAACAACGATTTTGTCATTTTCTGTATTGTCTAGGTTTAATTTGAGTTTCTTCAAAATCCTCTGCAGTGGGACTTGAAATATAAAAAATTTTCTTAGTATCGATCAAAGATTTTGAGATCAATTGCAAGGTAGTCATTCAATTTTCGCATCTGTGAATGTCAAGTCGGGAATCGTTTTGGGCAGCTGNGTCTAGGTTTAATTTGAGTTTCTTCAAAATCCTCTGCAGTGGGACTTGAAATATAAAAAATTTTCTTAGTATCGATCAAAGATTTTGAGATCAATTGCAAGGTAGTCATTCAATTTTCGCATCTGTGAATGTCAAGTCGGGAATCGTTTTGGGCAGCTGTACGGAGTACACCGCGTGCAGTTTTGAGTACTGCAAGAGGAATTGCATTGGCCATCGACACCCACCCGTGAAGAATCGATCCGTGTAGATCAGTTGTTTTCCGTTTTGCTCCATTCTTGCGCCATTCGCGTTTCTCAAGAACGATCCACGCATTGTTCGCTTCTTGCTATCATCGGTATGGCAAGTACTGGATAACGAGAAAGTGTTGGAGTTAAAAACGAGCTGTATTTTCAGTAATCATATACAGAAATGATAGAAGATAGGCAGAACATGGCATCTAATGTGCAAGTACAGCTACTCGAAAGGATTCCCGATCTATTTAGCATGAATGGATACCGTGTAGAATTAGAAAAATACACCGTTCGTTTAACGCGATTGAGAATATTATTTGTAAGTAATTGTTTCACGTATATTAAATAAATACGTCTATAACACTATGAATACATATACATAATGTTTTTCAATATTTCGATCTAGAAAAATTGACCTGCGACACATGCGTTCCAAACGAGTCGGGAATCGTTTTGAGCTGTACACGACATTATTACAAAATTTGAATTCCATTCTTTAAATTAACATCACAAACGCCGTATTTTGTATAAAAATGCACCGCCTAGCTGCGTGTGATACTCGAACTGCAAAAACGAGGAAAATATTGTTTGTATCTGTTGAGGCAGCAATTAAACAAACGAAGAAATTTTCCACCGTGGAGCTGAGGTATCTAAGAACCGTAAACACCGCGTGTACGACCCTGACCGAAGGAAGCGAGACGCTGAAAGTTGTCCACGTGCTCGTCAAGAGAAGAGATCGCGCTAAACGCCGGGGACCGGGGAAGGGCCGTTCGATTTTTCATCCGCGCCTCGTCTCCATTTGATTGTTTCGCCATTCAAGGATACAAACGTCTCAGGTCGGCGTGCGCGCGCGCGCGCGTCGGCTCGCAACTATCGCTATTTGTCCGCCGGTACTATAAATAGACGCTGTTGATTTATGAATAAATGAAAGCACCGCCCTGTTTCTGTGTGCGCGCCTTCCCCGCTCCAATCGTCCAAGCATGCGCGCGTGCGTAAAGAGTTTGCGTATCCCCGTCGCCGTCGCTCGTCGTATACACGTTCCTCGTGGAACAGGCCGTCGCGCAATGATTCTCCGGTTTAGAAAATTTATTTTTAGACCTGGGTACCGTTCGTTGGACACAATTTGAACACCTTTCCGGACGATAAATCGCCGTACTCGCGGTTCGCGCTTGGCTTCCCGCACTTATTGGGAAATCGATTTGGAACCTGGACCGAGTAATCTCGTTCCATAGGTAGTTATAAATGCGATACGAATTCGAAATTTTTATGTCGACGCGTGCGTATGAATTAGAAGCCCGCCGGTTGTAAATGACTGCGACCGGGACAGCGCCCTTGGTCCGTGTTGGCCTGTTATAAAAACGTTGGTTACAACATTCCGCTTCTCATTCCTCAAATTAGAATGTATAATCGCTCGCGCGGCGAGTTAGTAAATACGTTCTATTATGTTTATATCGGAGCGCGAGCAGCCGTATATGCGCGTGGCTAAATATAAATAACTCGGATCTAAATATCGCGCGACACCTCTGATCTCTGGTTGAATAAAATTCGATCGGCAGATCTCGCGTGGCCTGCTTCAATGGAACGCGCGGACCGACGACACGCGCGTGTACGCGCGTAATGCCTTGTACATATTTCGTAAATCGATAAGCGAACCAAGTAGTACACGGAGCGAATATAAAACCGATGTTTGCTGAAGAAACAAACTTGTCCCAGCAACAATAGCGAGTCGCGAATTTACGAGTACGCCTCGAGTCGAGTGGATCGCAAACCTAATATTTATTAACAGGAAATATTAGCAGCGAATCAAAACAATTCGGACTTCGTATTTCGCAATCCGTTTCGTAACGTGCTAACACTCGGGGCACTGAGTCATTTAAATACCTCGCGATTTTTTAAACTCGCTCGTGTCTCCGAGGAGATAAACCAAAAATTTCATATGAAAGCAAACAGAAAATGACATGCAGATGGAAACTGTTGAACAGTTTGAGGTTTTTTTCAGCCGCTGACAGATTGTGGATTTTTCTACGAAATGTGTGATATGTATTCTGCTTTTAATAGCACATTACACACTTTATTTGTTTTCTGAATATTCAGTTTAATTATAAACGCATTAAATCTGCTATTGCAGGTTGTATATAATAAACCTATCGACACGTCTTGCATACTGATATACTATGTTTACATTTTTACATTCCAGTAGAATTTAGTTTTTACACGAATGCTTTAGTACCTGTTAGTTAGAGAGATTAGTTTGCTAATATCTTAAATAAATTAATGCGATAAATCTAATATTAAGAAACTCATTCAACTCCGGAATGTGTGCGAATATTTATAGACTCCTGTATGTACATACATCAGAAATAGTTTAATAAAACTCGCCGCTTTCATCTTTAGTCCCATTAATTACGTTTGTCCATAATTACGAGTATAACGATTGCGCAACGAAACTGCGGGATTACACTCCTCCCTGGCCGTCTCGTTCACCTGGTTCCCGTTAATTATTCGGTCGGCGTTTAATTGGCGGAAGAACTCCGCGAATGGTGTCGCGCGAAAGCTCCGAGCAAAACTCGAACTGGATCGTGTTAGACGAAGATATGAAGCGTCCTGCTCCGCTTAACGAGCACCATTATCGGGGCAGCTGATCTTCGGCCGGTTCAACCATCCTCGACGATCGCAGTGGAATCCAGAATAGCCGTGTATTAACGGCATAATTTAGGAAGCTATGCGAACGTTACAAGGGACAGACGCGTCTCGCATACAGAGGCGACCTGAAACGAGGAGAGGAGCTTAATCGGCGTTAAGTCCTCAAGTTCAATTATCTAATGGCGACGGCTGGCTTTCTAATTTCCTGGAAAGAATTCGCTCGTCCCTCCTCTCCCCCCCGTCGACGCGTCGTTCCACGTTTTCACCTGTTTTCTCAAAGGAAATATTACCCTTCAGGAGTGAAGAATGAATCGGAGGATGAACGAACCGGCGGATTGATATTCAAGATAAGGAGGTACGTTTCACCGGCGGGGAGAGGAACGAATTTATCTGCGACACGTTCGGTGTCGTTCGGCAAGATGTTGCGCACGTAAACGGTCCCCTCGAGAACACTAATAGCCACCATTAACGGGCCAGAACGTGATCCGTTCACACGCTCGCGAATTCCCGAGAACCGATCTTTCCGTCCTGCAACCCGCAGTGGTAGCATCGCGCACGGGGTGGAATGGTATTTCTGGCACAACGCTAACCGTTGTTCCTTCGCACCTAATTAATTTATTAACTCCACCGTTATCGCAGAGACGCGTCGGTTAGACCTAAAATGTATGTCGTGCAACAGAATTAAAAAACTGCACGTATCACGTAGCTACTAACGTGTAAATGTCCCAGTTTCTACTGAGCTAAGCATTATTTCACCAAATATAAAAAAAAACAGTGTATAAATCGAAATTTAAGATAAAAAGTATTTTTGCTCGTGAAATTTAATACTAGGGGAAAAATCATTTAAAATGTACAAAGAAGTAATAAGACTCCTGTATGTACATACATCAGAAATAGTTTAATAAAACTCGCCGCTTTCATCTTTAGTCCCATTAATTACGTTTGTCCATAATTACGAGTATAACGATTGCGCAACGAAACTGCGGGATTACACTCCTCCCTGGCCGTCTCGTTCACCTGGTTCCCGTTAATTATTCGGTCGGCGTTTAATTGGCGGAAGAACTCCGCGAATGGTGTCGCGCGAAAGCTCCGAGCAAAACTCGAACTGGATCGTGTTAGACGAAGATATGAAGCGTCCTGCTCCGCTTAACGAGCACCATTATCGGGGCAGCTGATCTTCGGCCGGTTCAACCATCCTCGACGATCGCAGTGGAATCCAGAATAGCCGTGTATTAACGGCATAATTTAGGAAGCTATGCGAACGTTACAAGGGACAGACGCGTCTCGCATACAGAGGCGACCTGAAACGAGGAGAGGAGCTTAATCGGCGTTAAGTCCTCAAGTTCAATTATCTAATGGCGACGGCTGGCTTTCTAATTTCCTGGAAAGAATTCGCTCGTCCCTCCTCTCCCCCCCGTCGACGCGTCGTTCCACGTTTTCACCTGTTTTCTCAAAGGAAATATTACCCTTCAGGAGTGAAGAATGAATCGGAGGATGAACGAACCGGCGGATTGATATTCAAGATAAGGAGGTACGTTTCACCGGCGGGGAGAGGAACGAATTTATCTGCGACACGTTCGGTGTCGTTCGGCAAGATGTTGCGCACGTAAACGGTCCCCTCGAGAACACTAATAGCCACCATTAACGGGCCAGAACGTGATCCGTTCACACGCTCGCGAATTCCCGAGAACCGATCTTTCCGTCCTGCAACCCGCAGTGGTAGCATCGCGCACGGGGTGGAATGGTATTTCTGGCACAACGCTAACCGTTGTTCCTTCGCACCTAATTAATTTATTAACTCCACCGTTATCGCAGAGACGCGTCGGTTAGACCTAAAATGTATGTCGTGCAATAGAATTAAAAAGCTGCACGTATCACGTAGCTACTAACGTGTTAATGTCCCAGTTTCTCCTGAGCTAAGCATTATTTCACCAAATATAAAAAAACAGTGTATAAATCAAAATTCAAGATAAAAAGTATTTTTGCTCGTAAAATTTAATACTAGGGGAAAAATCATTTAAAATGTACAAAGAAGTAATATTTTTTAGTAAACTAGCGTCACCAATAATTATATCGTATATGACCTCGTATTTTGTTATCATTATTCTTTAATTATAGAAAACGGCGGTAGGAATTGGGACGTGAGTAGGAATTAGGACGATTTATCTTATCTAATCGCGAACTATAGAGAAAGGTAGCGGAATTCGTGGTTGTAATTTGTCGTATCACCTGTGACTTTGCATTGTAGTAACGACTTCTTAGTAAAGACTTTATCTTCCATCTATCTATTTATAGTCTCGTTTCACAACAGATAGCAGTTTCGAACAGTAATTTCGTGGCAAGGGAAAAACGAGCTCTCTGTCCCCGTTTGTTCGTCGTCGAAGCGAATAAAAAAAATTTCTTATCCGTTCCGGTCGTATTTATCTCGATACTCAAGGCAGCGATTTAACCAGTGATTCATCGAATTCGCTTCTGGAGCAGTCCTTGGGCGATTCCCCGGTCTCGAACGGATTAAACGCGAAATTAATATTCCAATGCGTTCTTTTAACTTCCCCTCGAGCCTTCAGGTGTGACTTCCGTCTCGCGCGAACAGGAAGACCCAGGGACAACAGCTCGCCGGCGTTAGTTATTCTAAGATCAGAGGTAATCGCGGCGTAAGCTGATTCGCGACATCAAACTGGATTGTAATTGTTATTCGATGAATGTCGCGTCACGTTCCACGCTTGGCGACATCATTTTGAGGAATGACACACGTTTCAAGTAGCGGAAAGACGAAATATCCGCGGTACATGTTTTATGGATGCGGTGAACAATTATAGAACAGAAGCAGATTCTATGAAATATTTAATTAACAATTTGCGGTGCTTCTCAGTATTAATTCCAGCATTTTCTCCTCTAATTGATCGTGTAATCGATCGAGAGAGGTAGAGAGAAAGAGAGAGAGAAATCTAATAATAAAAGTAACGAAGTGGAACAACGGAGGCGTGGGCAGGAATTCCTCGGTGGCGATTTTCAAGCGATCGCGGACCGTTGCACAACCGAGCTAACGCGCTCGCGATCGGATAGAGAAAAGGCTCTCCTGCGGTTGCAGTCCGCGGAGAGCATTCGAGCTCTCTCGAGCTCCCTCAAGGTGGTCTCGTCTAAATATAGCCGCGTGGAGCCCAGAATAACAGCACGTCGCAAGCCGACAATGACCAAACCCCGACTCGTTCACCAACCCGCCGGGATAACCTGACCAGGTTGTTCCCTCAGTTTTGTCTACCGGTCCCTCCCTGCCCGATCTCGTTTCTACCGGACCCCGAAGAGAACCGGTGGCCCCGTGTTCAAAACAATACGCTCTTCTATGATTCGCGTCGGCGTCACCGTTTTTTGTTTGACCCTGTTGTCTGGTCGAGGGAATAGGGGATTAGACAGTTCTTTCTTCTAAGCCGAACCAGTTTCGTCTACGGGATCATCGATCACCGGCCAAGTCCTCTGCGAAACCCGGGGAACATCGTTGCGCGGTTGTTCGCTTTCATCTGTAACTCTTCTGATCCTCTTAACAGGGATAGCATGTAATCTGTTGATGAAGATCTCGTAGAACTTAAAAATTCGATCATATTTAATTAAATGATTGAAACTGTAGGAAAGCCCGAACCACGGTACCATTAGACAATTGCTAGAAGACAATTGATCGTCTATTTGATGGATCGCGCATTGAACGAGCATCCGTTCATTTCTTCAAGGTCGAGGAGTTAAGCGAGCTTCCTTTTTAATCAGACGCGGAGGCTCTCTAGCCCGCGATGGACAATCATAATTTTGTCATTCCGATGCGGCTCGACCAACTTCCTCCCGTCAGATCAATTTCATTTTTTTTCCTACGCGACGATTACGACAACCGTCGTTATCACGCGGCGCGCAGTCAGCTTCCTTTCGGTTTACGAGCATCCGTTCGTTCCATGTTTACCTCGAGTTACCATTTGGTGTTCCCGGACCAAAAATAAACATGTAGCGCGAGTCCTTATGATTGATGGCCGGAATGGAAATAAGAGAGAAGCGAGACCAGCCGAGTGAAATAAATCACGTTATAATACATATTAATTTCTTATATAATTATGTACATAATAAATTGCCGACTTCCTGGAATCGGGAGGGCAAGAAATTTCTGGAACCTTATGAAAATTGATTGAATACTCGATGCAAATATTAATTGTCTGTTAGAAGAAGAGAGTGCATTGATAAATCGGAGAAAGCTCCTCTCTTAGAACTTTCTGTTTACGAGCCGCGCGTGTAATACACGAGGCAACGGTCTGACCACAAATCTGAACGAACAGCGTTGCGTTTTAACGAGGGAAAAGTGATGACCGCGGGTTCAATTTCGATGCCCTCCGATAGAAATCCAAGAGCGGGAGAACGAAACGAAAAAAGGAATCGGGGGAGAAAACAACGGAAAGTGGATCGCGGTGGTCGCCACGGTTGTAGGACCGAGCTCCAGTTGTCACGTTTAATTTATATGTTAATGAGCGCTTGTCACATTTGAACGTTACGGAGCAGCCGCCCCGACGCGCTGTGCAGCGCGTTCCTCTTCACGAGCCGAGAGTGGCACCGCGTATAAAAGAGAGGTGCCCCGTTCATTCCACTCTCCTCCTGCCCTCCTTCGCTCTGCCATGCCGCCTGCCACAGGTTTATATTTAACCACGCGCCACACACCATGGCGCAGCCCACTTTGCCTTCTACTGTCTTTCGATCTCCTCTCCACCTACTCTACTGCTTCTTTCCTTTCATCCCATTCCGTGCTTCTCGACCTCTACCAACCGCTCTTCTGCACCTCCGCTGCTCCGTCCATTGGCTCTTTGATAACTTCACACTGAGGTTTATCTGATTAGATAGATTTAGATTACTGAAAACAGAATTTGCTGATATGTATCGTTAGATGATCTAATGCAGGGATTCCCAACAATTTACTTGCATGGATCACTTACATATTTCACAAAAAATAGTATCCTCCATTGGAAACTCCTGCTCTAATGTCATCCTGCAAGATTAAACCATTGGGACTCTTATCCCCTCGTATAAAAAGAATTTTTTAAAAACATACTAATTTTTATGAAATTTCATCAATCACTGAAGCATTCTGTAGACCAAATGATCTACACTTAAAAAATGTCATACGTCCAGAAATAGAGCTACATCTTCATCAGTTGTTGTTGAGATTTTTGCTGACATACAGACAAAAGCTTTCTCTTTATATAATAGTAATATGTGCGCGAAGATAGACTAGGGAAATACAGGTAGCACGCGTTAAACGCAACCGGGAAACCGTGTATGGATTGCAGAAATGCTCGGACTACAAGGCGTCGAAGGTGAACACGTTCGCGAGGACCGAGCCGCCGGACACGCAGGTGACGAAGTCGGTGATCGCGTTGCTGCTTCATTATGGCTGGAATAAATTCAGTATCATCACGGAGAGCGCGTGGTCGACGGTGGCCAGGTCGCTCGAGGAGGAGGCGAAAAAGAACAATCTGACCGTGAACCACTACAAGACCGTCGAGGATCGTCACACGTGCTGCGAGGAGAAGATGGCCTGCTGTCAACTGAACCCGTGGTTCCAGCTCATACAGGACACCAAAAATATGACCAGAAGTCAGTTTCCTTTACGTTTTCCGACCGAAAATATTGTAGCCTCGCGGGAACGCCGTCATCGACGCCGCGACACGGACAGGAACGATCCTTTCGGATCTGTTTATTGGTTTTCGGAAGCCCTCGTTTCCATTTCTGTTTGTCTTTGAACATCGTTTATGGCCGCGAGTCGTAACGCGGTACAGTCGTATTTTCTTGGATGGAAATAGAGACAGCACTCGGTGGAGCAGTCCCGTCGCAATTTTACCGTCCCAGATACAATGCCGGTACACTATATTAATCTTTACTACCATCGGAGTCAAAGCAGTTTATGATTTAAGAGGTTTAAGATAAACTTATCTTCCTACGCGTTAATTGGATCAATAACAATGTTCTAATATTAACTTCTTCGGTAGTAAAACTGAATTTCAAGCGAAATGCACGCGTTGCGTTTAACAGACTCGCTTTGTGGGAATTGGCACGCGTTTCCCGATCATCTCACCGATAATAACTGTACGAGCGAGTTTTCCTCCGTTAAGAGAGCGAACCGTGAAAATCGCTTCCGTTCTGAAAATCGGTCGTCGACGGCGCGTTCCCACCGGAGAACGCCGCTTCCTAATAGAAGTCTCTCTGATGCAGTTTACATATTCGTGGGGACGGCGATGTCGCTGATCGACATGATGAACCAGATGCAGAACCAACGGCTGCTGGACAACGGAGAGTACATGGTGATCCACGTGGACATGATGATGTACTCGCCGCGCGAGGCGCAAAAGTACTTATGGAGTGAGTACTGCGAACCTTTTGATTCAGACCTCGTTGCTTAATTAGCGAAGCAAAAGAAGAAGAGGGACTTGCTCATATAACTCTTAAAGATAGCATTTGTTTTATTGCCACATTTGTCAGGCAATCGTGGAATAAAACTCACGAAGTGAAGCTATTGAACATCAAAACGACCTGTGAAATTCGATTGACCCGATTCCATAGTTTCCTTAACGGTTGCCCCCGGTTGTTGTTCCTTGACGTTANATGAAAACGACCTGTGAAATTCGATTGACCCAATTCCATAGTTTCCTTAACGGTTGCCCCCGGTTGTTGTTCCTTGACGTTACCTCATCATTTCCGTATCTAATCCGAGATTAACCGAACGTCATGGGTCAAGCATGGCTCGTTCGTGACCCGGTTTCTGGCACGTGAGTCGATTTTAATGGTCGTTCCCGTGGTTCGTTGCCCCGCTCTCTCGAGTCAGATATTTACGTTTCCCTACTACACGAAAGGTTACGCTACCGTTCTGCTCTTTTCTGACCTCGCGCCGCGCACGGTATTACAGAACCGGAACACTTCGAGGACCTGCAGAACTGTCTCGAGCCGAAGGACTTCCTGAAGAAGGCGCGATCTCTGATGGTAGTGGTGTCGACGCCGCCCACGCAGAATTACGAGGAGTTTACTAAGAAAGTCAGGGAATACAGTAGCAAGGAACCGTTCAACTTCGTCATCCCCGAATTGCTCAGGAAATACGAGAAGGTATATATCATCCCCGAACACATCAATTTAATTCTGTGTTGATCTTGAGATTAGTTGCCTGATGGATTGGACGATTTCAGTATGTGTCGATCCACGCCGCGTATCTTTACGACTCCGTGAAACTGTACGCGATAGCCCTGGACCAACTTATTAGGGATCAACCGGATCACACGCTCGAGGAGATCGCCAGTAACGGTACTCAAATCATCGAGACGATTATCAGGAATCACACGTATCAGAGTAAGTATAGGCACTTGTAATCTTCGATTTGGAGTGGTCTTCGATCGTCGATAAAATCAAATCAGATTACGACGCTCTCGATTTCGTTTAAAGTGGCCCGAGATTGCGGATATAATCCCGAGCAATTATCTCGTGCAAAAATGTAGAGATGATCTGTGACAGGTGTCAGCGGTGCGACGATAAAGTTCGACAAGTACGGCGATTCCGAGGGCAACTTCTCGGTGCTGGCCCTGAAGAAGGATCCGTTCCGTTTCAACAACTTCTCTTGCGACTATCAGATGAAGCCTGTGGGCCAATTCCAACCGGGTGAAACTCTAGTGAGTGAGTTGTTTACAGCATTCTCGTGCAACTAATTTACAATCGTGTCGCGATCGGGTCGATACAGTTAAACAGGGACCGCGTAGACCCCGCGCAAACCAAATACATAGAATCAACGAACGGACCTCGATCGCAGGTGTACAGGCCGTTGGAGGCGATGGACTGGCCGGGTAAAAATAAACCGGAAGCGGAACCGGGATGCGGTTTCCACAACGAGCACTGTCCCAAAGACGACACGCATCTACGTAGCATCGTGGCGGCCGGCGTTCTAGCCGTTCTGTTGTTCTGCGCGGCGGTCATCACTGTGAGCATATACCGGCGATGGAAGATAGAGCAGGAGATCGAGGGGCTGCTGTGGAAAATCGATCCGAGCGAGATTCACGGTTATCCTCATCTTGACAACTTGATGTCCTCCCCTAGTAAGGTAAGCAACACGACTCGTTACTTCCCTGTTCCACGACGTATTGACTGACGCTTTAACAAGTTACGAGCGGTAAAAAAGTTTAAGAAGCTTTAAGCGTCTGTTTCCGACGTGAATTAAGATTGAAACACTCTTTTTCTCCTAACGTGTTGCAGTTAAGTTTAGTTAGCGCAATGTCCTACGAGTCAAGATGCGGGAACCAGGTGTTCGCGCAAACCGGGCATTACCACGGCGTGGTGGTTCGGATTAAAGAGCTGAAGTTCTCGAAGAAGAAGGACATATCGAGGGACGTGATGAAGGAGATGCGTATCCTTCGCGAGATCAGGCACGGCAACCTGAACTCTTTCATCGGTGCGTGCGTCGAGCCAATGAGGATATTGTTAATTACGGACTATTGCGCCAAAGGAAGTCTTTATGTACGTCACCTTAATGCACACGGATGACCGTGTAATCCGGTCTATGAGCCGCGGCGTGTTTTCATCGCGAATGATCCCATTGCGTGCGTGTTTCAGGATATCATCGAGAACGAAGATATCAAGTTAGATGATATGTTCATCGCGTCATTAGTTCACGATCTCATTAAGGTAAACGTGTGTTTGAGAACCGGTGATAACTGATCGTGAAAATATTTGTTTACGCGGTTCTCTTTTTTCGCAGGGTATGCTGTACATTCATGAGTCATCTGTGCTAGTCTGTCATGGTAATCTGAAGTCTTCCAATTGCGTGGTGACCTCGCGATGGGTGCTTCAAGTCTCTGATTTCGGTCTGCACGATATGCGCCACTGTGCCGAGTCCGACAGCATTGGTGAACATCAGTATTATCGAAGTACAACATTTATTTTTTAAACTTTCGCCTATCTATTTATTGTCAACGATTATTGTTGACGTTTATTCATGAAATTTCTTGCAGACTTATTCTGGAAGGCACCTGAGCTATTGAGGAATCCCAATGCTCCGATCAGAGGGACTCAGGAAGGCGACATTTATTCGTTCGCGATTATACTGTTCGAGATAATCGGACGCAAGGGGCCGTACGGCGGTGTGAATCTAGAACCCAAAGGTAAATATCCATACGCAGAGTAAGCGGATCGTTTAGCGTTAAGCGATTGTCATTCGTTAATCGGCATTTGCCAAAAGGTATAGCTGCAGACAAATATAAATATTGAACGTTAACAAATTGACAGAAATCATAGACCGAGTGAAAAGGTTCCCAGAAGATGGTGAACCGCCGTTTAGACCTAACATAGACATACTGTCCGAGTCCGAAGCGGACTGCGCCGAGTATATAGTTAGTACGATTACCGATTGTTGGGCGGAAAGTCCCGAGGACAGGCCCGATTTTAAAATGATTCGGACCCGTCTAAAGAAAATGAAAGCGGGAAGGCATCGGAACATCATGGACCAGATGATGGACATGATGGAGAAATACGCGAACAACCTCGAAGATCTAGTCAGTGAACGCACACGCCTTCTTTTCGAGGAGAAGCAGAAAACCGAGGATCTGCTTCATAGAATGTTGCCCGAGTATGTTCAACTTCCTCCGTTCGTCTCTTGGACAACGATAGCTCGGTTGCGCTTCACTGTTTTCTTTTTTACAGACCCGTAGCTAATTGTTTGACGAACGGAATCGGTGTAGAACCGGAGGCATTTGACTTGGTCACTATATACTTCAGCGATATCGTCGGCTTCACTGCGATGTCAGCAGAAAGTACACCTTTCCAGGTATATTTCCTCTTTAATTATTACGAAATTTCATATGCTTCGAATCGCCACATTCGCTCTTTCGTTTCCCAGGTCGTCAACTTCTTGAATGACTTGTACACTTTGTTCGATCGGATAATCAAAGGATATGATGTATATAAAGTAGAAACGATCGGCGACGCGTACATGGTGGTGAGTAAATTTTCTGTAATTTTTGTATACCTTATTCTGCGTAACTTTAGAATAATTTATTCTTCCCTTCAGGTATCTGGTTTGCCAATAAAAAATGGGAACAGACACGCCGGAGAAATAGCGTCGATGTCGCTGGAATTACTTAACGCCGTGAAACAGCATACCATAGCTCACAGGCCTCAAGACACTCTTAAACTGCGCATTGGAATTCATACAGGTATCGTGCGTTGAATGAAAAGTGTATCGAGTAAACAAAATGAAAGATGTCAATATGACCTTACAAACGTTGCAGGCCCTGTAGTAGCAGGTGTCGTTGGCCTGACAATGCCTAGGTATTGTTTATTTGGGGACACCGTAAACACGGCTTCGCGAATGGAATCAAACGGAGAACCATTGCGCATTCACATAAGCGAGCAGTGCAAGAATGCCTTGGACAAGATCGGTGGCTACATTATCGAAGAACGTGGTTTGGTTCACATGAAAGGGAAAGGAGAAGTGAAAACTTATTGGCTTACGGGAGCCACCGAGAAAGCCATCCAGAAACGAGAGGTTCGTACATAAAATTGTCTAGTAAAGTAATGTATTTCCCCATTTCAATTTTTGTGTCTCTCTGCGTTACTAGGTTGACGTCGGCGATCTTCCACCGCTGTTTTGCAGACCAAGGAGGAGCCCGAAATTGAACTCGGACTCTCGACAGGCTTCATTGTTGGGCGGTCTAGGAGCGGGCAGCCGCAGGCAATCATGCGTTCCGAGGCCGACACCGGACGACTCTTCGTCCCAATGCGGAGGATCCAGTCCTGTGCCTAAGTTTAATTCCCGAAGATTGGACCGATCTCCTTTATACTTAACCGACAGTATATCAAAGACGACGCTGGAAAACGTCGCGCTGCAGGAGGAGGTCGAAAATCGAGCGGCGAATATTAAAATGGCACTCGACGATTTGTTCATCGACACCAGGCCAAAATTTAGGAAAAACGCGAGAGTTCTGTCGACGATCGCGTCGTCGTCTTCCACCAGCGATTATCCGTTCCAAGCAATAATAAGGGAGTCCCGTTCGTTAGATCCGTTCCCGTCGGAATTTTACAGCAAGAGGTTCGGATCGCCGATTTTCTCCTTGAAGGAGCCGAAGAAGAGCTCCCGATCGTTAGAAAATTGTGACAAGTGCACGCGAACTAACTCGAAGACGAATATTTCTGATAATGTGTTAAATAATAATTATCCGAACGGCAATGTGATAATAGTGCCTCATACGGTGGAAGAGTCGCCGAACGAAGCAGAGACACCGTTGTTGTTAGGGGACGAGCCTGGGTACATGGGGGAACTAGTGCCTGTTAAACGTTGGCGATCGCTGGATCCAGTTCCTAGCACGGACAGTGTGCCGGACAAAAAGTCTTCTGCAAGGAACTCGCTTAGAAGTTGGTTTCTGAATCTGTTTAGTGGCAATGGATTACGCAACAGCGACGTTTCTCTGAGGAGGGGTGTGATAGCTGGCTACGACATACAGTCGGAACGCGAGAGTATAGTTTGATCCAAAAGTTGCGCTCCTTCTTTAAGGAGAAGCGAAGGAGATTTTTTTACGAAACGTACGAGTGCACAAAGACGTTGTTTACATTACGAAGTCATAAGCATGATGTATTGTTGCCATTTTTTTTAGCGTATACTAGATAGGCAGAATCTGTGGGTATGAAAGTTACCGGACCGTGTATATTTTTAATACCTAAATATTTTACGACTTGTATTAAAGTATGCTTTATACTGGCGGCGAAACATAATTTTCTTTTTTTACGTAGGCGCGAGATCTATCTGTTAAAATTTTTTTAATCCGAGAATATAATGAAGCTAGAACGATTTTTATAAAAATGATTCTAACCAAAGTATACAGAAGTACAGAGATCATGTAAAAAAGATGTCTATCTCGAGGATAGTGCAAACGATTCCCGTCGCGCAACGCGACCGAGGGAAGAATAGATAATTAAGTATGCGCACGTGCTTCGGGCATATGTATGTATGTATATACATGTATGTATGTATAATTTCGATACTTGTTCACTGGAGGAAAGCAAATAATCCGTATGGCTGTGAAAAGTGAACTAGATTGTACCTAAGGTGCTTAGTAATATATCATCTTGTCAAATGTATATAAGTGAATAATAATATATAGATGTAAAGATAAAATATAAATTAAAAGAAATATTATCTTCTGTAAGAGCTGATTAAAGGTTCGTCTTTTCAAACGTTGTATAACTTGATTTCTTTTTTCTAATAAACAGATATAGTTTTCTTCCCTTTTCACAAATTTATTTCTTCAGGTAACGTAAATATGCATAAGGACTCTCTTCAACTCTTTACAAATAATTAATTCTATACATTACTGCTTTTATTCTCTATAATCACAAGGTTTAATCCTGTCCCGCCAGGAATTTGCCCATAAAATCTGTTGGCTTTGCTTCTGCTGAGTCTCTCCAATAATTTAATAGTGTACAAGTAGGTTTCCACTTAGCCGTGACTTCTTGAAGTTCCATTTGTCCCTGAGATACAAAGAAAAACATGTTTTCATTAAACAGTCAGTGAGTTAGTATATATTATATAAAAATTGTGACTCACCCTAATCAGTAGTGCATCAATAACTCTTATGTCTTGTACATTAGCGTGACGTTTAAATTCTTCTTTCAACTTCCTTTTACATTCTTCTGATGTCTTTGGAAGGTCATAATTATATTCTATAAAACAATAAATATAACAATTATTGACCTACAATAGGAAAAGAGTATCATCTTGATTTCTTGATAAAGAATTAAAATCCACACAATTCTCATACTGTCAACAGCTTATATAGAATCACGAATAAAATAGAATTGCTGTATTCAATAAAAGAAGACCTCAATTCGTAAGAAACGTACTATTGTAGATGCACTTAGGTTAAGTAACGATAAATATAAATTGGTACCGTGATAATGATTGAGCTACATACTGATGAATGGAATTTGGCGATACCATGCTTTATACAGATTTATCACTCTCCTGCGAGCCTCGATAGGACTCAGTGATAAAATTGGTTTCACTTGTTTCACAGTTGATCTCACCGAAGTAGCCATTTTTTACGACACCCTATAAGGACTGATAAGGACAGATGATATTACGAAGCTCCATCTGTAACTGAATAAGTATTGTCAAACGCAAAATGTATGCGGCTATTTTGCGTATGTAGAAGTAGAAGTAGACGAACGCGTTAATCTAGCATAGTGCAATCTTCCAGATTCTAAGGCAATAATTTTGTGACAGTATAATTTATCGCGATTAAAATGGTTGTCAGGCAATATCAGGAAGAATTGAACTATTTAGAGAAGATAGATGAAAACTCGTGGAGAATAAAGAAAGGCTTTCAACCTAATATGAAGGTACAGTTTATATCTTTTCTATATCAGTTTTTCATACTTCAGATTTGTTTCATTTATAGGTTGAAGGTGTTTTTTATGTGAATAAACCATTGGAAAGATTGATGTTCGATGAATTGAAGAATGCATGCAGACCTGGAGCAG
This sequence comes from Ceratina japonica, assembly GCA_019453355.1. Taxonomy (NCBI): domain Eukaryota; kingdom Metazoa; phylum Arthropoda; class Insecta; order Hymenoptera; family Apidae; genus Ceratina; species Ceratina japonica. The sequence goes on from SMSR01012661.1 coordinate 32,863, forward strand.
TTGGAGGTTTTCTACCTGGTATGAAACAGATTGCTAATGTCGCTGCACTTCCTGGAATTGTCTGGAGATCTGTCGGTTTGCCAGATGTGCATTCTGGCTATGGCTTTGCTATTGGTAACATGGCAGCATTCGACATGAATGATCCAAAGTCTATTGTATCTCCTGGTGGAGTAGGATTTGATATAAATTGTGGAGTACGTCTCTTAAGGACTAATCTATTTGAAGAAGATGTGTTGCCAGTCAAGGTATTGCAATTTAACACAATTCTATATAGGAACAAGAGTAATTTGTAATTTNTTTCTGATAATGTGTTAAATAATAATTATCCGAACGGCAATGTGATAATAGTGCCTCATACGGTGGAAGAGTCGCCGAACGAAGCAGAGACACCGTTGTTGTTAGGGGACGAGCCTGGGTACATGGGGGAACTAGTGCCTGTTAAACGTTGGCGATCGCTGGATCCAGTTCCTAGCACGGACAGTGTGCCGGACAAAAAGTCTTCTGCAAGGAACTCGCTTAGAAGTTGGTTTCTGAATCTGTTTAGTGGCAATGGATTACGCAACAGCGACGTTTCTCTGAGGAGGGGTGTGATAGCTGGCTACGACATACAGTCGGAACGCGAGAGTATAGTTTGATCCAAAAGTTGCGCTCCTTCTTTAAGGAGAAGCGAAGGAGATTTTTTTACGAAACGTACGAGTGCACAAAGACGTTGTTTACATTACGAAGTCATAAGCATGATGTATTGTTGCCATTTTTTTTAGCGTATACTAGATAGGCAGAATCTGTGGGTATGAAAGTTACCGGACCGTGTATATTTTTAATACCTAAATATTTTACGACTTGTATTAAAGTATGCTTTATACTGGCGGCGAAACATAATTTTCTTTTTTTACGTAGGCGCGAGATCTATCTGTTAAAATTTTTTTAATCCGAGAATATAATGAAGCTAGAACGATTTTTATAAAAATGATTCTAACCAAAGTATACAGAAGTACAGAGATCATGTAAAAAAGATGTCTATCTCGAGGATAGTGCAAACGATTCCCGTCGCGCAACGCGACCGAGGGAAGAATAGATAATTAAGTATGCGCACGTGCTTCGGGCATATGTATGTATGTATATACATGTATGTATGTATAATTTCGATACTTGTTCACTGGAGGAAAGCAAATAATCCGTATGGCTGTGAAAAGTGAACTAGATTGTACCTAAGGTGCTTAGTAATATATCATCTTGTCAAATGTATATAAGTGAATAATAATATATAGATGTAAAGATAAAATATAAATTAAAAGAAATATTATCTTCTGTAAGAGCTGATTAAAGGTTCGTCTTTTCAAACGTTGTATAACTTGATTTCTTTTTTCTAATAAACAGATATAGTTTTCTTCCCTTTTCACAAATTTATTTCTTCAGGTAACGTAAATATGCATAAGGACTCTCTTCAACTCTTTACAAATAATTAATTCTATACATTACTGCTTTTATTCTCTATAATCACAAGGTTTAATCCTGTCCCGCCAGGAATTTGCCCATAAAATCTGTTGGCTTTGCTTCTGCTGTGTCTCTCCAATAATTTAATAGTGTACAAGTAGGTTTCCACTTAGCCGTGACTTCTTGAAGTTCCATTTGTCCCTGAGATACAAAGAAAAACATGTTTTCATTAAACAGTCAGTGAGTTAGTATATATTATATAAAAATTGTAACTCACCCTAATCAGTAGTGCATCAATGACTCTTATGTCTTGTACATTAGCGTGACGTTTAAATTCTTCTTTCAACTTCCTTTTACATTCTTCTGATGTCTTTGGAAGGTCATAATTATATGCTATAAAACAATAAATATAACAATTATTGACCTACAATAGGAAAAGAGTATCATCTTGATTTCTTGATAAAGAATTAAAATCCACACAATTCTCATACTGTCAACAGCTTATATAGAATCACGAATAAAATAGAATTGCTGTATTCAATAAAAGAAGACCTCAATTCGTAAGAAACGTACTATTGTAGATGCACTTAGGTTAAGTAACGATAAATATAATTGGTACCGTGATAATGATTGAGCTACATACTGATGAATGGAATTTGGCGATACCATGCTTTATACAGATTTATCACTCTCCTGCGAGCCTCGATAGGACTCAGTGACAAAATTGGTTTCACTTGTTTCACAGTTGATCTCACCGAAGTAGCCATTTTTTACGACACCCTATAAGGACTGATAAGGACAGATGATATTACGAAGCTCCATCTGTAACTGAATAAGTATTGTCAAACGCAAAATGTATGCGGCTATTTTGCGTATGTAGAAGTAGAAGTAGAAGTAGCCGAACGCGTTAATCTAGCATAGTGCAATCTTCCAGATTCTAAGGCAATAATTTTGTGACAGTATAATTTATCGCGATTAAAATGGTTGTCAGGCAATATCAGGAAGAATTGAACTATTTAGAGAAGATAGATGAAAACTCGTGGAGAATAAAGAAAGGCTTTCAACCTAATATGAAGGTACAGTTTATATCTTTTCTATATCAGTTTTTCATACTTCAGATTTGTTTCATTTATAGGTTGAAGGTGTTTTTTATGTGAATAAACCATTGGAAAGATTGATGTTCGATGAATTGAAGAATGCATGCAGACCTGGAGCAGTTGGAGGTTTTCTCCCTGGTATGAAACAGATTGCTAATGTCGCTGCACTTCCTGGAATTGTCTGGAGATCTGTCGGTTTGCCAGATGTGCATTCTGGCTATGGCTTTGCTATTGGTAACATGGCAGCATTCGACATGAATGATCCAAAGTCTATTGTATCTCCTGGTGGAGTAGGATTTGATATAAATTGTGGAGTACGTCTCTTAAGGACTAATCTATTTGAAGAAGATGTGTTGCCAGTCAAGGTATTGCAATTTAACACAATTCTATATAGGAACAAGAGTAATTTGTAATTTCTTTTTAAGGAACAACTCGCCCAGAGTATGTTTGATCATATTCCTGTTGGCGTTGGTTCAAAAGGAATCATACCTATGAACGCGAGAGATTTAGAAGAAGCCTTGGAGATGGGGATAGACTGGTCTCTTAGGGAAGGTATAGAAATAGTAAAATTTTATGTTTGCTAGAATTTACTATTTTGAAATTTGATGTAGGCTACATCTGGGCAGAGGACAAGGAACATTGTGAAGAGTATGGGAGAATGCTTAATGCAGATTCTTCGAAAGTATCAATGAGAGCAAAGAAACGTGGCCTTCCACAGGTAAAAGATATACTTTTACTTTTGAACGATATATATTTTTATTGATTACTGGTGCGGAAAGTTTTAAGGCATAATTCTACAAGACAAAATAATTTCGTAATTTAATAAAAGAAAAAATTACCTTATAGTTGGGAACCTTGGGTGCAGGCAATCACTATGCCGAAATACAAGTGGTTGATGAGATCTATGACAAATGGGCTGCGAGTAAAATGGGTATTGAGGAAAAGGGTCAGATTTGTGTGATGATTCATTCTGGCAGCAGGGGATTTGGTCACCAAGTCGCAACTGGTAAGACACTTAGGTCCATTAATAAATTAGTTATCGTGTAACGTAATTTATGGGACGCATTTTTATTGATCGCAGATGCACTTGTACAAATGGAGAAAGCAATGAAACGGGATAACATTGAGACGAACGATAGGCAATTAGCTTGCGCTCATATTAATTCTAAAGAAGGCCAAGATTACTTAAAAGCGATGGCGGCTGCAGCGAACTTTGCGTGGGTCAACAGGAGTTCTATGACGTTCCTCAGTCGACAGGCGTTCGCGAAACAGTTTAAGTTATCTCCCGATGATCTAGATATGCACGTTATATACGACGTCTCACATAACATCGCAAAGGTAGAAGAACACATGGTAGACGGCAAACAAAAAACACTTCTAGTTCACAGAAAGGTAAATATAAAATAAGCTTTACAGGAAACAATGTACTATAATTAGGCATTTTATTTCGTTCCAGGGATCTACCAGAGCGTTCCCACCTCACCATCCTCTGATTCCTGTTGATTACCAATTAACAGGCCAACCAGTTTTAATCGGTGGCACTATGGGAACTTGTAGTTACGTTCTCACTGGAACTGAACAGGGCATGAAAGAAACATTCGGATCCACGTGTCACGGAGCGGTAAGTTCCTCAAATGATAATTTTATTTTTAGAGTATTGTAGAATAAATAAATCACATTTCTTTTTATACAGGGTCGAGCTTTGTCTAGAGCTAAATCGCGAAGAAACTTGGATTATACAGACGTGTTGGAGAAGTTAGAACGGCAAGGAATATCCATTAGGGTAGCCTCGCCTAAATTAGTGATGGAAGAAGCTCCGGAGTCTTATAAGAATGTGACGGATGTTGTGAACACGTGCCACGCCGCCGGAATATCCCGGAAATGTATAAAATTAAGACCGATCGCGGTTATCAAAGGATAAACAAGTAAATGGATATTAATAATTATGAATGAAATTGACCTATAGATTATGGATCGATTAATTGTAACATGATATTTATTGCGAATGTATGAATTGAATTTTTATACATACTAGCCACTATTTGATTATTTTGTACATTATGTAAATTCAAACGGAAAAATACTTTGTTCATTTATAATAATAAACGTGAAAATATGTTTGAAGCAACTAAATACTTACTGTTTATAATTCTCACCAATTCTCAAGATGAGAGATAGAGAGAGACAAGTGAAAATGCACAATGCCGGCCGTTTTAAAAATATTACATTAGCGCTTTATTAGATAAAAAAATGTACAGTTACCTACGCTCGAAGTAAGAAAGCTATATTAGACTAATTCGTTTGACTTTACACGAAAATTAAATTCGCTGTGTTACGCAATAACAAATCCTCCAGTGACTAAACAAGGGAGGAATAGAAAGGGCAGACCGGAAGACAAAATTCTCTCGTGTGTAGATAATGGAAGCGAACCATCACCATAAATAGTAAACGTTTCTCTCTCACGCGCTCTCTATCTATATTTATAAAGTTTATCTACGTCGTGATTCGGGGTATATATAACAATGAACGTACGCTCTTCGTGAACTCTCGACAGGGAAGTAACGGAAAGGCCAGCCACTGGAGGAGTCGTTCACAGAAATACAAGACCGACCAGCGAAGGGAAAGAGAAGTACGTGGTCTGTTCTGCATTCCTTATTGAGAATAATCGTAAAATTACGTTAAAAATAGAATAATTATCCTAGAGAACTTATGATTGGTGATAATCAGGAGATGGTTCAGCTACAGATTCGGTAGTGAACAACGGATTTGGGAACTCTGGTGGGTGTGGCAGTGGTCCAGCAGTCTTTGGCTGGCGACGGTACGCCATTAGCCAGCAGGATACGGCGATAGCTACGGCGACCAGTGCCAGAAGTGCTGTGATTACTAGCGCTATCACAAAGCCGACCATAGATACGCATATGTCTTCCACTCTTTGAGCCGAAGCGACTGAAACGGAAAAACGTTTCGTGTTAAACCCTCCCCGTCTTCCCTACAATAAAAAGAACGCAGGGAAACATGATCGAGGTCTTACTTTCAGCCGGATCTGCTGTGAACCTCTCTTCTCTCCTCTCCAGAGTGAATATCAAATTCGACTGGATTGTAATTTCTTCTCGAAGTTGACCTTCGTAGCCGTCTGTGACACTTAGGGATGTGTCGTTTGACTCGGACGTTACGTCTCGACGGCGACGACCGAACGCGTTATATCCTCGGCAATTGACCTAATTAATGAAGTACTCATTACTATCTTTTCTTAAATAAAAAGTATATATACCATTATATAAGTACTAACGGGTTGGCAGCGTCCAAAGCAGACGCGGATGTTGCACTGGAATCGAATATTATCGCTGCTTGGGAACTTGAACGCGTTGAAGCTGGCCATTAGAGTCTGCGTCTCGGGATTCTGTTCCCATTCTCCAAATATCGTCGGGTCCGTCGCGCAACCGTTTTCGTCGGTCACAATATACTCGTTCTCCAAGTTGTCTTCCATCGTCTTGGCCACGCAGTTTCGAGCGAACCCACCGTAGATAGCTACATTGAAACACAATTATTCAGAAATTATATTTAAGAAATTATAATACTTTTTAACTTGGAAGTCAGTTCGACACTTACTGGAAGGTTGAACTTCGACTTGCAACATCAAGTTATCTCCGATTTCGGCGGAATTGATCTCGTTTCCATTCTGAGTGACGATTTTCATTAAGCACACTGGCGGTGGCCCGGTGTTGGCGATAGTTCCAGCGGTGGTCAACATCGAAACGTTGAAGCCAAGGGTGACGTTCTGTTCTCCAGTTTGGTATATGCACTTTATGTGATAAGCTTGGGTCTTGTACGTCATTAATTTCGGGTGCTTTTGTATGACAAGCACGAAGCTCGCTTGTCCCTAAAAACAACATTATTTTTAATCTATACAATTTATAAATGATGAGTAAGAAAAAATTAATTAATATCGAGAGGAGAGCTTACGTTAACGTGTATCAGTCCACAATTTCCAAATGCGACCTTGAATATTTCTGTCTTGTGCATCGTTTCTGCAGGAATGGAGACGACCCTCCTGCATTGTTCGTCTTTGCTGTGGCCTTTCACGTAGAGGACACCGTCGAATTCTTGATCATGAAGATGTATCTCGACCTGCACCCCATCCGACAGACAACTGACTACCATCTCTGGTCTTGGGAAATCTGTGCGCCATCGATTTTTATCATCTATAAAAAATTAGATCCAATTAATTAGCATAAGATATACCTAGCATAGGATATAGCAAACAGTAGCCTGTATAATAATAAGATTCGTGATAAAAGATCCTCGAGAACGAATACTTACAGCACTGAGTGTAAGCATTGCCAATATAGCCGNTAGATCCAATTAATTAGCATAAGATATACCTAGCATAGGATATAGCAAACAGTAGCCTGTATAATAATAAGATTCGTGATAAAAGATCCTCGAGAACGAATACTTACAGCACTGAGTGTAAGCATTGCCAATATAGCCGTTAATGCAAATGCAAATTGCTTGATGCCGAGTAGCATTGCAGAGCGCATAGAGACCGCACAGTTGATTCACGCAAGGATCTTCACACGTCTGACTGGTCTTATCACAGTACCTATTATCAGCGCAGTCGTCGTCATGCCTGCATTTGACTATATCTATTGTAAAATATATATGCAATATATTAATTAAACTGGAAAATTTTGTACAGCGTAAGAAGACGAGAAATATTAAAACGAGAGGACTTTATCTCACCTAATCTACAATACCCATTGTTGTCCAGTCTGTATCCGTGCTGAGTTGGACAGACGCAGCGACCGTATTCGTCGATGATCATACCGTTCTCCAAAGCACACACGCAGTAACCTTCCTCGTTGATGATCATACCGGACTGTTTGCGACACGGAATACAGACTTCCGTTTCATCTTTAGCCGATCCAGGCGGACAGACACAGTTTCCATATTCGTCAATGATTTCACCTTTCTCCACCGGACACACATTGGCTGTAACATAAAAGAATTCATTCATGCATTCCTTTCTCTAAACAGGTGTATTCAGAATAGAAATAAAATATAAACAAAATAATAGAAAACATACTTTTATCGCAACGAACGACCGCGTTTCCTCTGTACCCAGGAATACACTCGCAGATCATAGTTCTCACCGGAGACGTGTCAAGTACTTTGCAATCAGCATTTATTCCGCAGGGCGCAATCTTCACGCAAGGGTTGATGCACTCCCCGTTGAAGCAGGCAGTCTGCGATGGACATTCGTTATCCGCCTTGCATTTTTCTATCACTACAAACAAGGAATAAGAAGAGACATAAGCAGTGAGAAATGCAGATTATTTAATTATAAAATAATGTATGTATTTCTGCTTACGTTTAGTGCATCCAACTTTGGCGTCTCCGACGTAACCAGGAGGACAAGCGCATTCTACTACATGATTGTACACGTTGCAGTCCATGTTCCCAGTGCAAGGGTTGATCGTGCACGGGTTTTCACAGCGGTTGTTGATGCAAGCCTTGTTCGTAGGGCAATCAGAATTACTCTTGCAGCCGAGAAGGACGCAAGAGACCCTCGGATTGCCTCCGTATCCCGGTGGACATTCGCAGATGGCCTTGTGATTGATACCGTGACACTCGGCGCCTTTTCCGCAGCTGGAGAACGATGGCGAACACACTGGAACGCAGTTGTGCTGCACGCACGCGTGCGATCCGCTGCAGTCACCATCCACGCGGCATCCGGCAACTGAAAATTCCAAATATGAAAATCACATTATAATCAATTTTCAAGGAAATCGTTTGACAAAGTGTACGTACCTTTCGTGCACGCCAAGTCGGGGTTTCCATCGTATCCCAGAACGCAAGAGCAGATCGGTTTATGGTTGACGACGCTGCAGTCCGCGTTGGGACCGCAGGCGCAAGGATTCCGGCACACAGCATTCACGCACGACTTCTCCGATGGACAATCGGTATCCTGGGTGCACTCGACTTGCAGAATGGGCTTTGTGGGTCGACAGGTGCCGTTACCACTGCTGACGTATCCGCTGGGACACACGCAAACCATCGTGCGAACCGGAGACGTCGGCAGGACTCTGCACTCCGACGGGTCCGTGCACGGTTGCACCGCGGTGCAAGGGTTCTGGCACTTGTTGTTAAAGCAAGCCAACAGGTTCGGACAGTCGGTATCTTCTTTACACTCTGGCCTCTCTTCCGGTTTACAATTTACATAAGGATTGCCAGAGTGACGCGGTGGGCAGCGACAGACGGGCAAATGATTGAATACTCGGCACTCGGCTCGAGGGGAGCAAGGGTTGCTTTGCACGCACGGGTTCACGCATTGCATGTTGACGCAAGAGTGATCTCCAGGACAATCTCCGTTGCTGTAGCAGCCAATCACCCTGCAGCGATCCAATGGATTTCCGTGGTAGCCCTTCCGGCAGCGACAGTCGCCTTTGTGGTTGTTAGGGAAGCACTCGGCATTCACGCCGCAAGTGTTTGAAACTAGACAAGGATTCACACAGTTGTTGTTTATGCAGGTCTTGTCTAACGCGCACTCGCTGTCCCTTCTGCACTCGACGGAATAACAAGCGATGTCTGGGTTGCCTTGATAGCCCTCTTGACATGAACAAATTGGTTTGTGGTTTCGCACGTAGCAAACGGCGTTCGAACCGCAGTTGCATGGGTTCCTGCATTGTCTGTTTATACAAGATTCCGTGTCTCTGCACTCGTCGTTCGTAGTACAGGTTCCAATTGCTGTTATTTGGACTGCAGGAAAATATAAAATATTATTGAATAAAAAGGACTCTTTTTAATTTATATAAAAATGTCTGATTTTATTTATTATAAATTGCTTACTCGGTCTGCAAACGCCGTCGATGTCGGTGGTCCAGCCCTCGGGACACGTGCACGTCATCGTCCTCACGGGAACTGTGTCCAAAACGTTGCACCGGGCGTTCTCCAAGCACGGTTTGATAACCGGGCAAGGATCGATGCATCGGTTCTTGACACAAATTAATTTATCAGCACAGTCGATGTCGATTCTGCATTCGGGTTCGTCGAACTCCGTCGTGGGCCGATGCGTGCAGTAAGAATACGGGTTTCCGATGGGGATGTTCTCCGGGCAGCGACAAGTGGCCACGTGATCCTGGACGTAGCAAATTGCGTTCTGAGCGCACGGCGAATCCTCCGCGCACGGGTTCACGCAGCGTCCGCTGCTGCAAGCCAGATTCCTAGGGCAATCATGGTCTGCGCTGCACTCCACTCTCTCGCAGTGCACTTCCGGATTTCCTAAGTAACCCGGGCCGCAGCGACAAGTCGCACGGTGGTTGTGACCGTAGCATTCTGCGTTTATCGCGCACTTGTTCTCCAGGATGCATGGATTCACGCACTGGCCGTTGTAACACGTCGCCGCGTTGTTGCACTCGCTGTCAGATTCACAGTCCACTGGAATTAAAAAAAAGAATATTATTACGTATTCAACAAAATATTCTATTTTTAATTATTCCGAATATTGATGGGTCACTGTATGTAAAATTGCAAAATTCCGTAGAATAAATATTCAGTTCCTTCATAAAGAATTCGCAAATATTCGCTAATTATCGATTGTCTAACAAATTTTTTTAAATAATATAAACGATAATAAAACATCAATAAGAGATGGAACTTACGTTTGAAGCAACCCAGTTGAGGATTTCCAGAGTATCCAGGCGGGCAAACGCAGGACGGATAGTGGTCCACGACGTTGCACTTGGCGTTCGGGCCACAGTTGCACGGATTGATGCACAAGTTGTTCACGCATGCGGCATTACCCGCACACTCGCTGTTGGACGTGCACTCGGCTACGATCTGAGGTGGTATGCAGTTGATTCTTGGATCACCCTCGTAATTGGTGGGACATCTGCAAACTGGAGCATAGTTGTCCACGTAGCACAACGCGTTCCTGCCGCAGGTTTCCCCGAACACGCAAGGGTTCACGCAGAAGAAATTGAGACATTGCCGATCAGTTGGACATTCGCTGTTGGAATAACACTCTGGACTTGGTGGTGGTCGCTCCGTGATAGAAACTAGAAATCATTTTATAATTAAAATCAAAGTCAATAAAAGCATAATTATATTTATATAAATTAAATCAGGATCGTCAATCTTTCTTATAATAATCATTTTAATTCTTTTGACAACCAGTGAGATGGACGGGGTTAATATTCCGTAAGAATAACAATATTTGGTAAAAATTGACAAGTTTAAAAAAATGTACCTCGGGCGCATTCGATGTAAGGATTGCCACTAAATTCGGGTGGGCACTGACAGATTCCAGTGTGAGACGAGGACTTGCATTGGGCATTCAATCCACACTGGGTGGTGAGACATGCCTCGATGCAAGTACCGTCCACGCACTTGTCCGAATTGTTGCAATCCTGATCCTGGTGACACTGCACGTCCTCAAACACGATCTTCTTACACAATCCGTTGACATCGGTGACGGTATTCGGTGGACAGCTGCAGATCATTGTGCGAAGTGGTAGAGTATTCAATACTTCGCATTCTTGGTCTCCGGTGCACATGGGCGAGGACAGGCAAGGGTCTTGGCATCTTGCATTGATGCAAGCGAAATACGGTGGGCATTCGCTGTCCGCTTTGCACTCCGGTTCGACGGCCGCACCTTCAACAAGAAAACAATTCCAATTCACAAATTATAGTCACGGGTTGTGTATTTAGCAACGGAAAATATAAACAATATACTATAATAAAAATATAAATTAAGTTAATATTAACAAAGTCGATTCTTCTACTCTCTTTGAGCAAATTAGACTCTATACCCCCTCTCATAACATCAGACCTAATAAAACTTTCTGTCCTCAGAGATTCACTTCTCGTTTTGGTCATTCTAGCGTCGTCAACAGGGTAATTTCTAAACCCAATAGATTCAGTCACTTATTTGACATTTTTAATGATTCCAGTTATGTTATAAGAAGAAAGCTTCGTGCATATTTTTTAACGCTTAATTCATGGAATCCTTATTGCAGGATACTTCTATCTTTCTTATAGCCGTTTTGTTTGTTTGTCACTCAGCACTTTTCTAAATATGTATACCTTCCTTTTATTTCTGCTCGCGGCGATTTCTCTCTACTTGTAAAGGGCCAATGGACCCGTGAAATAAATAAATAAATAAATAAATTACAATGATAAAATGACAAAATTTTTAAAACCACTGAGACTTTTAAGAAATGGAATTTGCTAATTTACCAGTGCACTCGATGTACGGGTTCCCAGTGCTTCCCAGGGGACAGACACATTTCGGCTGATGGTCTCTGGCAATGCAATTAGCACCGTCGCCGCAGGTGTCATCTTCACATACCGGTCTGCAAACCCTGTTTAATCTATCGCAAGCTTCATGATCAGCACAGTCCTCGTTGTAATGGCAGACGGTTGATATACAAGCGATGCGTGGGTCGCCTTGAGTGCCTCGTGGGCAGACGCACTGCGCTCTGTGAGAAACTGCAATACATTCTGCACCTCGGCCGCAGGCGATGTCTCCAACCAGGCACGGCGTGACGCAGTTGTTGTTCTGGCACGTCTTGTCATAAGGACAGTCGCCGTCCGATTTGCATTCAGGCTTGTAACACTGCACTTGAGGATCGCCGGCGAAGTTCGGTTGGCATTTACACGTTGGATGATGATTGACGGTGACGCAGTCCGCGTTCAGGCCGCACTGAGTGCTCACGCACGGATTTTGGCACAGTTGATTGATGCAGGCTTGATTGGTTGCACAGTCCTGGTTCGTCGTGCACTCCGGGAAAGTGTCGGTGTCCCTGTAACAATTGACGAACGGATCGCCGGCGGTACCGCGAGAGCAGTGACACTGACGATAATGATTCTCCACGGAGCAGTCCGCGTTCGGAGCGCAAGGGTTGATGATGCACGGGTTGATGCACCTCTCGTTCAGGCAAACCGTGTTGGTAGCGCATTGCGAGTCGGATTTACAGATCGCCTCGATTTGTTTGTCCACTGGAAATAATGAAAGAATATAGAATTACATATTTGATACGATTATTGACAAATAAATAAAATTAATGTAGTAATTATAAGTATAGTAATTATACTGAAAGAAAGAATATAGAATCACGTAATTGATACGATTATTGACAAATAAATAAAATTAATGTAGTAATTANAGTTGATATACAAGCGATGCGTGGGTCGCCTTGAGTGCCCCGTGGGCAGACGCACTGCGCTCTGTGAGAAACTGCAATACATTCCGCGCCTCGGCCGCAGGCGATGTCTCCAACCAGGCACGGCGTGACGCAGTTGTTGTTCTGGCACGTCTTGTCATAAGGACAGTCGCCGTCCGATTTGCATTCAGGCTTGTAACACTGCACTTGAGGATCGCCGGCGAAGTTCGGTTGGCATTTACACGTTGGATGATGATTGACGGTGACGCAGTCCGCGTTCAGGCCGCACTGAGTGCTCACGCACGGATTTTGGCACAGTTGATTGATGCAGGCTTGATTGGTTGCACAGTCCTGGTTCGTCGTGCACTCCGGGAAAGTGTCGGTGTCCCTGTAACAATTGACGAACGGATCGCCGGCGGTACCGCGAGAGCAGTGACACTGACGATAATGATTCTCCACGGAGCAGTCCGCGTTCGGAGCGCAAGGGTTGATGATGCACGGGTTGATGCACCTCTCGTTCAGGCAAACCGTGTTGGTAGCGCATTGCGAGTCGGATTTACAGATCGCCTCGATTTGTTTGTCCACTGGAAATAATGAAAGAATATAGAATTACATATTTGATACGATTATTGACAAATAAATAAAATTAATGTAGTAATTATAAGTATAGTAATTATACTGAAAGAAAGAATATAGAATCACGTAATTGATACGATTATTGACAAATAAATAAAATTAATGTAGTAATTATAAGTATAGTAATTATAAAATAAAATATCTATTTTTTTATCAATTTTATTTTACCTGGGATGCAAGCGACAGTCGCGTCGCCCGCGTAGTTCGGTAGACACTCGCAGACCATAGTTCTCATGGGCAAAGTGTTCACGACGGAACACTTGGCACCAGCTATGCAGGGCTTGGTCTCCACGCATGGATCTTTGCAAACTCCATTGAAACAGCCCAGTTTACTGGGACAGTCGCCATCAACTCTGCACTGCGGCTGGATGTCAATTGGTTCTGCAAAAAATAATTTTTAAATAAATTCTGTTTTTATATTCTTGATAATAATCTGGATTAATAATAATTACCCATCAGACACGAGGTGTAAGGATCACCCGTGTAACCCGGTGGACACCGACAGCTTGCGCGATGATTAATCACTGAACACTGCGCGGCAGGTGGACAATTGCAAGGATTCACACATCTCGAATCTCGACATGCCAACGAAGTTGGACAGTCATTGTCGCTGATGCACTCTGGTCTTTCACATCCTTGGTATGGATTTCCTAGGTAACCGTCCAGACAGTAACACCTTGGCCTATGGAAGCCGTCGGATCTGCATAATGCGTTGACGCCGCACTGCGTCACGGAACAAGCGTCCACGCACTCGTTGTTAATACAGGACTGCGTCAATGGACACTCGCTGTCCCCTCGGCAACCAACTGCAAAGTAACAATTTTATATTAATTATAAAAAAATNACCGCACTGCGTCACGGAACAAGCGTCCACGCACTCGTTGTTAATACAGGACTGCGTCAACGGACACTCGCTGTCCCCTCGGCAACCAACTGCAAAGTAACAATTTTATATTAATTATCAAAAAATGAAGAGATAATTAAATTTAAAAAAAGTATAAGAATAATTGAAATTGGGGACGTACTGGCTCCACAGTAATGATGGGGACTACCGGTGAAGCCTTCGNAAAAAAATGAAGAGATAATTAAATTTAAAAAAAAGTAGAAGAATAATTTAAATTAGGGACGTACTGGCTCCACAGTAATGATGGGGACTACCGGTGAAACCTTCGTTGCAAACGCATACAGCTCGGTGCAGTTGCACGTGGCAACGGCTGTTGAAGCCACACGAATCGAGGGTGCAAGGGTCGATGCATTTTTGGTTGTAACAAGTCTTATCGTTCGGGCATTCGGAATTTTGAATACACTCCGGAACTGGTTCTATAATAAGAAAACAAAAATTATAGTTTTTCGATTTTTATCAAGAAGAATTATCATTGCATTTCGAATAATTACCTTCGACTGTTGGAATCATGCACTGTATTCGAGCATTTCCGGTGAATCCAGGCGGACACGAGCAGACTGGCTTGTGGTTCACCGTCTGACAAAGCGAGTTGACTCCGCAAGCGCTGATGCAAGGGTCTTTGCATTTTTGGCCGAAGCAAGCTCTGTCTCGAGGACAATCGGAGTTGATAACGCATTCCGGATAAATGCACACCGCGACGCCGTTCCTGACTTTGCACTCGCCGTTATAAGTGCACGGGGATGGATTGCAGGGGTCAATTTCTAAGAGAACAATTAGTTAAAAGGGTGTTAAATTTATAATAATAATAAATGTATATAT